>CAUYQG010193566.1:0-10204 GCA_963574415.1 Tarsius wallacei
GAATGTACCCGGAAGAACTCAAATCACTCTACAAAAAAGATACCTGCACACGTATGTTTATCACAGCATTGTTCGCAATAGCAAGAACATGGAACCAGCCATGCTGTCCATCAAAAGAGGACTAGATTAAAAAAAAAAAAATGTGGTACATGTTTACAATGGAATATTACACAGCCATAAAGAAGAACAAAATCATGAACTTCGCAGCAACCTGGATGGAATTAGAATCTATAATACTAAGTGATCTTTCACAGAAACAAAGAACTGAGTATCACATGTTCTCATTAATAAGTGGACCTTGAATAACTACCATAATACTATAAGAAAAGAATTGACAGTAGTGGGAAACTGCAGTGGGGGGGGAGGTGGGATTTGGGGAAATGGAGGCAACCTCATCAACAAGGGTAACTGCAGACTGAATATTTGTATGCCTAACCCTGAATCGTACCTCACAATTTTAAAATTAAAAATAAATAAATAAGTAAAAATTTTTTTTTTTTTTTGAGTTGGAGTCTCATTCCGTCGCCCAGACTGGAGTGCAGTAGCTGCTCCCAGCCACCACAGCCTCAACCTGCTGGGGCTCCGGTGATCCTTCCACCTCAGCCTTCCGAGTAGCTAGAACTACAGGCGTGCGCTACCACGACCGGCTAATTTTTTGATTTATTGTAGAGATGAGGTCTCACCAAGTTGCCCAGGAGGGTCTCGAACCCACGGACTCAGGCAATCCACTCACCTCAGCCTCCCAAGGCACGAGATTACAGGCTGAGCCACCGAGCCTGGCTTATTTATGATGTTTTTATGATTTTTTTATAAAATGACTTTTGCTATATTGAGTTAAATAAATAAAATATATTATTAACATTTTTCCTATTTTTACTTTTTTAACATGGCTACTAGAAAATTTAATTAACTTTGTGGGCCACGTATTTTGATTTGACAGGGCTGAGATAAATAATTGAATGTATTTGTTGTTAGATTATTTCAAACTTGTAAAGATTCAAATAGAAATATAAATACACAAAATGCATGTACTCTATAGCTCTACACTAGGACTGCCTTGAATTTCTGCCTTTGAGAAAGTAGAAAGACGATATACTGATTTCATTTTTGAAAATTTTCAAGAGTGACCATAAGTATAAGTGCTGTTTTATAGGAAACAATTTTATAAATGAACTTTCCCAGAGTTCATATTTTAAAGCATAAACTAGCAATTTTTAAAATAGAATTTTTACCTTACATATTTATATATAAAGACCTTTTTAAAATCTGTATGTCAAAAAACTAAAACTGTAAAGATCGATGATAGTGAACTGATATTACAGACAGTGTAGTTTGCTTTTTCTGCTAATAAAATCCAAGTCATGTTGTCTTAATGTGTTGCCATTTCTCCAAATAGGCTAAGACTCTTCAGAGAGTAAATGATGAATGTAGAGTAGACAGTGGTCCCATTATGTCTTAAATAGTTAGTGATGTCTAATACATCTAACTTAACTCTTAGAAGTTAACCTAATGTTCCAGAATGGTAAGGAACCTTAAGATTCATCATAAGAGGTTCATTAAGCATTTGTCTGTATGATATGTAAAGTATTCATTTAAGTCTTGAGAAATGTTTAGGCTCTTATTAAACTCCTCTACTTAACTTTACTCCATCAGGCCACTGATGGCTCTGTGCTCCAGGAAAACAGAACAGCACCAGTTCTCCTGTTAGAGCTCTTCAAAGAATTGCCTTAACCTCCCTTTAGTAACTTGTTAGTGTCTGACAACTTTTATTATCATCATAGCCTGCAGTTGTAACCTCTCTGAGCTTCATTTTCCTCATCGATAAATTGCAGATAAAACCCCTCCATACCTTGAGTGCTCGGTGAATGAGAATTAAACCCATCTCAAAGGTCACCTCAGTACAGCATCTCCCAGACAAAGCTAGTTCACTCCATTTGCTCTTTCTATTTTATTGATTTTAGAAATGTTTGAATTGCCTTTTTCTAAAAAAAAAAAAAAAATTATTATTATAAAAGAACCAGTGTCAATCTACAGATTCTTGAGAAGCCAGGCCAAGCCTCTAGGGATGCCACTAGCCCCCACCCCCACCCTACCCCCACCAAAGGCTTCACCTCCCACTTGAATATAAAGCCCATTTTGACTGCCAGGAGGTCGCCTCTATCCTCCTTGGCCTGCCTCATGCTTCCGTCCTGCCTGATGCTTCCGTCCTGCCTGCTAAGTTTGGTTGTATATGCACTCTTCTCTTTTACTAGAACGTGAGAACCTTGAGGGCAGAGACTCTCATCTTTGTACCCTAGTGCCCAGCACAAAATCAAGCCTTAATAACTGTCTGTTAAACAAATAAATGTACACATGTATGCAGACCAAAGTGGTACCTGAAATGATGTCAAGCATTTTTCAAAAGCTAGCCAGGCTAAGTTGTGAGTTTACCTCATCCTGCCTCTCAACTGGCTGTAAACTGAAACTTGAATTAAAGCATTTTCTAATTGTTCAAATCATAACATCGTTTTTTTTTTTTTTTTTCATTTTAAAAGACAAACCTGGCTGGGCATGGTGGCTCCTCTGTAATTCCAGCACTTTGGGAGGCAAAGGTGAGAGGATTGCTGGAGCCCAGAGGTTCAAGACTAGCCTGGGCAACTTGGCAAGACCTCACCTCTACAATAAACCAAAAAATTAGCTGGGCATGGTGGTGTATGCCTGTGGTTCCAGCAACTTGGAAGGCAAAAGTGGAAGGATCGCCTGAGACCATCAGGTCGAGGCTGCTGTGGCCATGAGTGTGCCACTGTACTCCAGCCTGGGCAACAGAGTGAGTCTCCGACTCAATCAATCAATCAATCAGGAACAAACCTGATCTATTTTATCAACAGAATTAACAAGAGAAAGCAAAAAAAGATGGAGATTTATTGAATACATATTATATATTTGGATGTTGATCATATAATCCATACAGCTTCTTTGTGAAGTAGATATTACTATCTGCATTTTATAGTTTATAACACTAAGCCAAAAGATTCCAATAATTGAGTTCGTAGAGCTAGTGAGTAGAAGAGCTAGGGTTTGGACCAAGGTCTGACTTAGCCTCATCATGATGGGGATGTAATCATTACCAGGTAAATGCCTCATCTGTAAAAGCACCTGAGCAAAACAGTCATGCAAGTGTAGAGAACAAATGCTTCCCCTCCTGCTTTCCAGGGCTGAAGGCATCTGAGGCCTCCCAGAGCACTCCATTACACTTCCATGAACCAACTTAAAGGAGCCAAAATCTACTCAAGTAGCCTATGGATGTTAGTGGGCAGGAAACCAGGGGCAAATGGTCCCACTTACTACAAAGAGATGGATATTTGGTTACCACCGATTGGTCAGTTTCTACTTTGTGGTTTTCACTCTTTCCAGCTTTGGAGAAAACTTCACTGTAAACAACACCAAGTTCCTAATTCTCATTCCTATCTTTGCGAAAGAAAACTGTCAGAGATGATGGATGAAAATTATAAACTTTATATGAATGTCTCTCATATTTTTAAGTTGTGCTATTTCTCTAAAATATGAAAACCCAAAAGTCAGACTTTATTTGGTCACACTCCCGATAGGGGCCTCCAGAATGTAAGGTTAGATCCACCAGGGGTATGGGTGTCTATTGTATGATCCGGTGCCACAAGAAAGATGCAAAGAATCGCACCGAAATTAGAAAATATGACTTATTTAGAAAATAAGTGAGAGAGAGGGGAGATTCACCTTCTCAAGGTAGGGGAGGAGGACAAAGCCAGGAAACATGGTGACAGCCATAGCTCAAAGAGTACATGGCCACACCACAATCTAGTAAGGCTGTGGCCATTGGATGCTCATGGTTGAGTCCTTTTAGTCCTTCCCTTTGATGGGGGAAGGTCATTAAGGTGATTGGGTGGTGGTCTGCTCCATGTCATCACGAAGGGGGCAGGTAAGCGCTGGTACTGACTCATCAGGCGATGGGCAGCAGGCAGATGGGTGGATTAGTCACATGATTATTGCCATGGTGGTAAGCTAATGGAAGGAGACAAGGGGAGGTGTTTTTTTCCTGCAAGAGACCTGTCAGACATTTCCAATCCACAAGTTCCTTAGCAAAATGTTGTCTCGTTATCATTTCTATGGCCTCAGCCAGCTAAGGGATGATCTTTGACCTTTCTCCTTCAACAAGGAACCTGAAAGTTTCTTAGAGATTATTATGGTAAACCATGAATTGAAAGGTTGGCTGTTCTTGTCTTGCATCTGATGGAGATTTGCTGAGGGGGTGGGGTTAGGCTGCCAGCTTGGCCTGCAGTAAAATGTCTGAATGCTTCCTAAAACCTGCCTATTGGAAATTTATCTATATATGTCTAACCTGTGCTAGATTCAAAGTGTGTCAGTCTAAGCAAAAATGGCTATGCTGAGGCAAAATGTTTATTCTAAGTTTCTCAGGGTCCCACCTTTCTGGCTTTGCCTCTGTGTCCCCTGGTATACCTCATATTACATTTTACTGGAATCTTAACCAGTTCTCATGGGCCAGAATTCTTATTGTCATGACAACCTGTCATCAAAACAATTGATGAAACACAGCTTTCATGTTCAGACAGCACGCAATATTAGATCATGTTCATCCCACATCATGGGGTTGCTTATACTCTTACATACACGTATATCTGTAACTTTTATTCTTATCTTTTGTTAAAAACAGGATTTGATGGCAATGACTAGTTGTCTTAAAGGAACTATAGGAAAAACATCAAGCATTTAACTGTTACCTCTATGTGTAACTGTGTAATAAGTGGTCTTGTTGGAACTTTAAATATTATAACATTTTAAAAAATAATAATTTACCATTATGACTAATAGTGGCCTTGCTTAACTCAAATAAATGTTTCCTTTAAAAAAATTGCATCGTCTTATGCCCTAATACAACCATTTCAATTATTTTCCCATTTGAAAGTTAATTAGGATGCAGCAATTGTTTTGGATAACTCAGTATATATAATGTGGGCAGCTACCCCGATCGTGTATATGCTATCTAGTCTCTGCCTTCAGAAAATCAGAAAGGAGTTTATATTCAGCTGTAAACTAGAAGAACAATGTTGTGCTCTTGTCCTTTAAGGATTTTAATTCAGTTTCTGGAAACTTAATGAATGTGTCATTCAGATGGGTTGTGCATACACAGTTTTTTCACTAGGGAGTTTCTACTTTAAAGTTGGCAGGCCTGAATTGTCCTTACAATGGAATGGTGTGAAACGTTCAAAAGTGCTATCTGACTCCTTCCCTCTGGGCTGTTAGGAAAACCTTGAAGCCCTAGGCCTAGGAGAGGTCTGAGGAGGCTACTTGGTCAGCACCACAATTTCAGGCAAGACCACTACCCAGGCGAGACAGATTCCAAAAGACTTTTGCTATGAATTCCTCCAGAACCACTGCCCTAATCCACCATCCATGTGATAATGTCTACATTTGTACTTACTTATGTGTATAATCATCATTGTTTAGAAACTTAATCTCACAGAAGCCCCAGATTACTCCTGAGGCAAGAGCTTCTTATACTGAATTACATGTTAGGGGAGTGTTCACATGCAGTTCACTCTGTATTCCTGTATAGTTTTACTTTATATAACTTTATGTTTACATTAGGAAAGACATTGACAATGATTATGTAAATGAAAAATAAATAATTTTATTTTTAATTAATAAACTGTATGATTTGGTAATACCGACTATACATTATCCTGTAATACTATTTCTGAATTTTTAAATTGCCTTCTCAAAATTTCCTCAGAAAGATAGCAGGCTCCCTCTAGTGGGAAATAAGCAGTATAACTGAATTATTTTCCCCAAAGCAGAGTGTAACTAGAGTAAGGCTTTGTTAGAGGAAAAAGAGCCTCTTCTGACTCTGATAGTTTTGATTCCATAATATCTGTTGATTTTTCTTATAAGATTTAGCAAAGAAAATAATATTGATTATCAAGGTATGTTCATAGGACAGTGATGGATTTAGGGTCAGTCTCCTCTATAAGCAAAGAGAAATGAAAATGCCAATTTGTGCCTAGGCATTAACTTGTTAGAAAATACAAATATATATTTATCTGCATATATTTATGAAATTTATAGGTATACAGATTCTAACTGTATAACTTACCTCTTAAGCCTTTTATTTTGATATTTAAGTAATTTAAAGGATTATCTCATCACTTCTTGCCCTCATTTTATAGCTGATCTCAAGATTACACATTTGAAAGTCTGCTTTGATCTTTGACTTTCTATTAATTTTACAAAATGTAAACAATATTTACTTTGGCTTTTCTCATTTTATGAGAGAAAAATCCCATGCTTTTCTTAGGTAATTAGCTTTCTGTTCTGTATAATTTATACTTGAAGCTAAAACTGTATCCTTATAGAGTTTAAGAACTTATATAAAATGTTCATTCAGAATCATCAAGAAAAATTAAAATTGTGCCCAGGGAAGGAAATAAGTAGTACACTACAACTATCGGTTTTGGTTTAATAACTGATTGGTAAAGGAAAAAAAGAAAGACAAAAATTTAATGAAATTTAGTATTAAGAATGGTCTATAACCTAAAATGGTAAATAATCAATTCCAGGAAAAATAGTTATAGCAAGTTATAGAAATTTTCAGTTTTAAAAGCCTACCTCATATATTTTACCTATCCCACTTTTATTTCTATTAAAGTGTGTGCTTAAGTACTTTTTGGTAAGTGACAAAGTCAGTCTACACTGGAGAAAGATTGGTTCTCAATAATTTTTTTTTCTTTTTTTCTTACAGCAAATGATGTGCTTGGTTTTGGAACACTGGTCAGTACTTCCAATACCTACGATGGGTCTGGCATTGTGACTGTGGAAACTGACCAACCACTCGTCTGGACCATGGCCATCCAAAACTGACCTGTCACCTGGCATCCATAAGAGTGCCTCTGCCTTACCTCATTGCTCAACAGAAACAAGAATGATTCAGCTGGGTTTGCAGGAATCTAAACCTCTCTATGGGAAGCCCACTAGTTTTGAAGACGTTAATGTTTAGATGATCCAAGTAACATTATAAACCACAGATCTCAATTTTATGGTAATGGGAAAATTACGTGTTAAGAAAGCAAATGAGCTCTGCTGCATTCAGTTGGAAAATTAATGGAGATCATTCCACCATAAAATTCAGTACTAATTATTCTTAAGTTATTAATCATTCCATTTATCCTAGAAAATTGCTTTTAAGTTGAAACAGAGAAGAATCTGATAAGGTTTCTCTTGGAGTCTAGCTCATACTTATATGCCTATCAACAAGGGCTACCTCTGAGTGTTTTAATATTAGACTTCTCTATATAATATCTATTACCTTCTACTGGAAAATCATTCCTTCCAGATTGGGATGCTAGAACTATACCATTTCACTCTGGCCTTATTACTGTCTTTGGTGTTGTCTTTTAAAAATAAATCAAGAATCATTGACCTAGTTATTAAATCTGAAAACAGGTAGTTATGTAAGCTATAGGTGAAAAGAAAAATGACATGAAAGATAAATAATAATTCATACATGCTAACCCCTAAACTCAAGCTTTAGTAGGTGACAGTCTTCATCATCATAACCTAGACTGGAAAAGCTGTACAGAAGAAACTTAAGTATAACAATGGAATTGTTTCCAACATACCTCAGACTGAAAAAAATTGGGTTCATAAACCATAAGCTTGTTCAAATTACCAGAAAATGAGTTTGCCTATGGGAATAAATGAACATCAGGTACAAAGGAGTCTAGGTCTGAAGCCTGTCTTCCCATACCAGTCTGCCATTTGCCTAAGTTCCCTGGACCCTTTTCCTTAGCTGTAAACTAGAAGGGGCTGGACTGATTGTATCTTAGGTTCCTTCCCACACTCAGATTCAAAATCCTGACACTTACCAGTCAGAAGACGGGTAATACACACAGTTCCTGACTTCACCAGCCTAAACAACCCAGTGTATTGAATTGTATTCACCTTTCTTCTACAGTGAGATCCCCTTTTATCATCTTTCCCCCCTTTCTGTCTCATTAACCAAACCAACTGTTGCCATACAAACCATGACTTAAGGAGAACCTGCCCAGCATGTTTTACAGATACAAATCCCAATGTTGCCATAAGGAAGGTGGCCAGCAACTGTTTTCATCTTGGTGCTACATTAGTGTGAGGCTCAGATTGTCAGCAGAGAATGAAAGGAGGAGTAGCTCAAGTGTCCAGGTCTCTTTAGCACGTGTCACTACTTTCCACTTCACTAGAAGTTGAGGTCAGCCATATTTTCATCTGCAGTTTCCAGTGACTAGTTATTTATTACTAGAAATATATTTATAATATATAAAAGAAATATGTCCAGTATTTCAAAATTTTACTGCCAAAGCATGCATGTCCTGTTTTCCCTGACAATCTTTACAGTATTAATAAATGGGTACTTATTTTAAAAGAATTGCTGTTTAGTGAACATGGGGGGGGGTTAAAAATATAGCATTGAGATTTATCCCATACCACCACCTATGCATCATGATATATCATGCTGTAGCCATTAGAAGCCCCTGAAAGGGAGACTCTTAACGCAAAAGCCAACATTCCCAATTCCTGCCAGACCACTGAAGAATTAGGTACTGGTTTATTACAGTAGGCCCTCCCTATTCGTAGGTTCCACATCCAGAGATTCAGTCAATTATGGATTGAAACTCTTAGGGCAAAAAGAAGATGGTTGCATCTACACTGAATATATGTACAGACTTTTTTTGGTCATTATTCCCTAAACAATACAGTATAACAATTGTTTATATAATATTTACATTGTATGGAGTATTATCAATTATCTAAAGATGATTTAAAGTATACTGGAGGATGTGCATAGGTTATATGCAAACAGTGCACCATTTCATATCTTAGACTTGAGCATCTCACCTGCAGACTTTTGGTATCTGCGTGGGGGAGGAGGTCCTGGAACCAGTTCCTCTGCACATAACTAGGGACCATTATCTTTGACCCCTTCCCATTCCTTAAAACAACCTAAGTGGATTTTTCTCTTTATATGCTACCCCACCATATCACTTAAGTGTCCACTTATTTTTATAAGAACAATATGAGTATGCACATGAGGAATGTGAACTATCTGAGTGATAGTCCAGTGAACTATCTGAGCCTCCTGGGAAGTTCCTCTTTTCTCACACCTGTTCAGTTCAGACCCTGACCTCCAGCTTGTAGCCATAAAAGAGAAACTGCAAGTTGGGCCCTGCTGGAAAAAACTAACCTGTGCTTCTTGACCTTTTTGACTTCAATTGCTTACTTCTTTCCATGGGTTGGATTTATAGCTTTTATAAATCTAATGACCATCGTTCCCAAGTGGCATCTGGCTACCTAAATCACTGATGAGTGAAAACATTCTATGATCATACTTCGGGCAGCAAGGAAAATCTGAAAATGCCTGAAGCTATGGAAACCTGGTCAGAATCACAAGTGACTCTGAGATGTAATATATGTGTGCATCAAGGATTTGCAGGCAGAGGTAGAGGAGCATGTGGGTCTGGGGGAGTAACACATTTTTATTCCTTCATCTCTGAGAGCAGTTTTCTCTTAGGACAGGAACTAGGGCCATTCACTAGTTTCATATTCTCACTCAGGGCAGAGTGGACACAACCCAGGCATTCATAAAATAAAAGCTTGGCCAGGCATGGTGACTCATGCCTGTAATTCCAGCACTTTGGGAGGTGGAGATGAGAGGATTGCCTGAGCAGTATGGCGAGACCTTGTGTCTACAATAAATAAAAAAATAAAAAAATTAGCCGAGCATGGTAGTGCATGCCTGTAGTTCCAGCTCCTTGGAAGGCTGAGGCAGAAGGATCACCTGCCCAGCAGGTCGAGGCTGCAGTGGCCATAAGCGTGTCACTGCGCTCCAGCCTGGGCAGCAGAGTGAGACTCCAACTCAAAAAAAAAAAAAGAGTGTGTGTAAATGCAAGTCTTCTGCATTGAGCATATGAGGGAGGACCCACAAAACCCAGAATTTATTTATACAAAATTGTGTATTTATTACATATTTAAACTAGTCATCATCAAAGTCCTCTTCGTCTGATGCAATACGCCTTCTGAGACACTTACCACTGCTCAAAACAGCTTCTGCATGCATCAGTTTTGATGCTGTTTAGTGTTTCTGCTGTTTTTTGTCTCACCTCTTCCACATCAGTAAAACGTTTCCCTTTGAGGAACT
>CAUYQG010193568.1:0-10915 GCA_963574415.1 Tarsius wallacei
TTATGCCAGACTCCGTGGCTCAGCCTGTAATCCCAGCACTTTGGGAGGCCAAGGTGAGTGAACTGCCTGAACCTGTGGGTTCGAGACCAGTCCAAGCAACTTGGCAAGACCTTGTCGCTACAGTAAATAAAAAATTAGCTGGGCATGGTAGCGCTGCTTGGAAGGCTGATTGCTGGAGCCCAGCAGGTTGACGCTGGGGTGACCATGAGCGTGCCACTGCACTCCAGCCTGGGCGACGGAGTGAGACTCTGACTCAAAAAAAAGAGAATAATGTTAGTTGTTTTGATGTTCTTTATCAAGTTGAAGTTGAGGAAGTTCCCCTCTATTCCGAGTTAGTAAAGGTTTCAAATGTGAGTGGGTATTTGATTTTGTCAAATGCTTTTTCTGCATTTTGGATGTGGTCATGTGCTTTGCTCACTATGTTGCATAGGCCTGACCTTAACTGATCTTTTTCTACCTCAGCTTCCTGAGTAACTGGGATTACAGGCATGCACAACTGTGCCTGGCTTGATTTTTTTTTTTTTTTTTTTTGGTCTGTTGATGTGGTGGACTACATTAATTCATTTTTTTGAAAGTTGAGCAAGCTTCATATAGGTGGGATAAATCCCACTTGGCTGTAGAGTACAATTCTTTTTATACATTGTTGGATTCAATTTGCTAGTATTTTGTTGAGGATTTTTACATATATGTTTAGGAAAGATATTGATCTATAGGGGTTTTTTTGGTAATGTTTTTGTCTGGTTTTGGCATTAGAGTAATACTGGCCTTGCATAATGAGTTAGAGAGAATTCCCCTTGCTTCTATCTTCTAGAGTAAATTGTAGCAAATTGGCATAATCTATTCCTTAGAAATTTCATACAATTCACCAGTGAACCCATCTGTTTGCTTTGGAAGGTTGTTCATTATTGATGCATTTTTTTAAAAAGATATTTTCTATTTTTTTGTGTGAAATGTGGGCTTTGGCTCTAATTTTGGGGTATAGAGTTCTTAATATCCCTCTTTATCCTTTTAATGTCCATGGAATCTAAAGTGATGTCTTTCTTTCATTTCTGATATTTACAATTTGTGTCTTCTCTCTTTTTTTCCTTAGCCTGGCTAGAGGATTGCCAATTTTATTGACCTTTTTCAAAAAACCAGCTTTTGGTTTTGTTGATTTTTTTTCTATTCCATTTTTTCAGTTTTATTGATTTCTGCTCTAGTTTTTATTTCTTCTGCTAATTTGGATTTAATTTACCATGCTTTTTCTAGTGTTCTAAGATTGAACCCTATATTATTACAATTTTTTTTTTAAACTTAGAGTCTCACTGTGTCACCCAGGCTGGAATGCAGTGGCACGATCACGACTACTGCAGTCTTGACCTGCTGGGCTCAGGTGATCCTTCTGCCTTAGCCTCCTGAGTAGTTGAAGCTACAGGTTCATGCCACTATGCCCAACTAATTTTTTGATTTAGTATAGAGATAATAAATTGTCCAAGTTGTCCAGGCTGACCTTGAACCCCTGGGCTCAGGGAGTCCTCTTGCCTCCACCTCCCAAAGTGGTGGGATTACAGGCATGAGCCTCTGCGCCTGGCTCTGAAGCTTATATTATTGGTTTTAGATTTTTCTTCTTTCTAATATGCATAGTCAGTGCCATAAATTTTCCTCTAAGCACTGATTTCACTGCCATCCCCTAAATTTTGAGATATTTTCATTTAAAGATATTTTACAATTTCTTATGCAATTCCTTCTTCGACCAGTGGGTTATCATTTAGAAACAACTCTACATAGATCTGTAAGATAAGTAAGGTCACAGGGCAAACTGCTGGCTGGGCATGGTGCCTCACACCTATAACTCCAGCACTTTGGGAGGCCGAGGCAGGAGGATTGCTTGAGCCCAGGAGTGTGAGACCAACCTGGGCAATATAGTGAAACTCTTTTCTACACAAATTTAAAAAATTAGCCAGGTGTGTTGGCACGCATCTATAGTCCCAGCTCCTTGGGAGGCTGAGGTGGAAGGATTGCCTGAGCCCATGCCACTGTACTCCAGCCTGGGTGATAGAGTGAGACTCTTAACAACAACAAAAAGGGTGTGTTGTGTGACCTTCAAGTATTTTGGGGTTCTCCAGATATCTTTTTGGTACTGATTTCTAGCTTAATTCTGTGATCTAAGAGCAGCAGACATTGTATCATTTCTATTTTTTTTTTACATTTTTAAGGTGTTACGCACGGAATGCTCTGGCATATTTCGAAATGGTGATTTCCCCTTCCCCCTGCTGGAAATATGAGGTGATTTTTCTCCTGTATTTATTGTGAGGATCTGGTAGGGCTCAGAGGTTAAATTCACAAAAGCCTGGGGGTCCCCATGACTGGGAGTCTCTGGGATATTTTAGCTCTCTGTTGTGCAAACTGACCCTCCGGCCATTCGTCAGGGCTCCAGCTTTCCTACCTGGCACCTGTCCCCATGGCGGCTTCTGCTCTGTAAGTTGTGATTCCTTGTATTTGCCTGCCTGTCCCTCTAAGATGGGGGCCAGCAGTTTGCTCTGTGATCTTACTTCTCTTTCAGATCTATGGAGAGTTGTTGCTTTTTTAGTTTGTTTAGCTTTTTGCTAGTTAGGATAGAGTGGCAGCATCTAATCTCCTTATATGCTGGACTGGAAACCAGAAGTTCTCAGCATAATATTTAAAATTGCACAATTTGGTGGTATTTAGTACCTTCCATACTGTGCAGCCACCACCTCAGTCTAGTTCCAAAACGTTTTCATCATCCCACAGAAAACCTCATACCTGTTCAACAGGCACTCACTACTCCCCTCCCTCCCAGCACCTGGCAACCACTCATCTGCTTTCTGTCTCTATGAATTTACCAATTCTGGATATTTCATAGAAATGGAATCACACAACATGTGACCTTTTATGTCTGGCTTCTTTCATTTGCCATCATGTTTTTGAGGTTCATACATGTTGTATACAGCTATCTGCGCTGTATTCCTTTTTATGGTTTCATTGTTTGGACGTACCACATTTGTCCGTTTATCTGTTGGTGCGTGTTTTAGGTTGTTTTCCTGTTGGCTGTTGTGAATAGTATTGCTGTGATTATTCATGTATAAGTATTCATTTGAGAACCTGTTTTCAGTTTTTTTTTTTTTTGAGTTGGAGTCTCTCTCTGCCACCCAGGCTGGAGTGCAGTGGCACAGTCACGGCCACTCCTCCACCTGCTGGGCTCAGGTGATTCTTCTGCCTCAGCCTTCCATGTAGCTGGAGCCCCAAGCATATGCCACTATGCCCGGCTAATTTTTGATTTATTGTAGAGACAAAGTCTCACCAAGTTGCCCAGACTGATCTCAAACCCCTAGGCTCAGGCAGTCGTCTCGCCTCCACCTCCCAGAGTGCTGGGATTACAAGTATGAGCCCCACGCCTGGCCTCAGTTCTTTTTTTGAGTTGAGGTCTCACTCTGCCTCTCAGGCTGGAGCGCAGTAACACAATCATGGCTCACCACTACCTCGATCTTCTGGGATCAGGCAATCCTTCTGCCTGAGCCTCCTGAGTAGCTGGGACTACAGGCATGTGCTACCACATCTGGGTAATTTATTTATTTATTTATTTATAGAGATGAGGTCTGTCTGTGTTGCCCAAGCTGGGCTCAAGTGATCCTTCTACCTTGGCTTCTCAAAGTGCTGGAGTTACAGGCATGAACCACCATTCCTAGCCTAGTCCTTTTGGATATATATACCTAGGAAAGGAATTACTGGTCATATGATAATTCTGTGTTTTGATTATTGAGAAACCGCCAAACAGTGGCTGAAGCATTTCACATTCCTCCCAGCAAAGGGAGCTTGCTTTGTCCTTTTCTCCCTCTCCACACCAGCTTCTCCCCTTTCTAAGCCTAGCCACCTCTGTTCCTTCTCCTGTTTCTCATGTGACTTGGTTTCCAAACTCTTCCACCAGCCAGCTTGGGGTCTTTCTCCCTGGATGCCTCCATGGTGTAGATACTTCCTTTCATAGAGACTGAGAGTTTGACAGAATTCCCAACACAAGGGCAGCCTTAATAGGGCTGGGTCTCGCACTCCCTAAGTGTCTCAACAGCCTTGTCGCACCAGCTGTTATTGAATCCAAACCCCAAGTCCCCTCATGTTGATGTTGAGCCACACTTCTTGTCCTTAAGCTGAATGTTTTGTTCTAGTGTGGGTCTTTGCGTTTCTAGTTGCTGCATCCTCCTGCTGTGCTGACCCTGCACGCTGTGCTATAAGTCATTTTGCGTCCTGACTCTACATTCCCTCTGTTCATTCTGGCATCATCTTATTCTCAAATTTGGTGTAATGGTTAAAGGGAGTCTCCCTAGAGGCTGTTCCAGGTTTCCACAGGTTCATTATTAAGTGACCTTTTAGGGCAGCCATTAAACCTATTATGAATCCACCCATCTTTATTTTTATCCAGTTTCCGTTTTGCCATCTTGTTCTCAGTTGCAAGGAAGTGAGGCGATGCCTCATCAAATGCATTGCCACAGCTTAATATGCCATTTCTAGAATTTCAAATGAATTGTAAGTAAAGTTCGTAGCCAGGTGCTTGGCATTACATCAATTATAGCTGATGTTATTTTTCCAGCTTTCCCAATAACCCTCTCAAGAGAACGCCTAGGAAACTTTTCTTGTGAATAATGTCATCAGTTCTTTGTGATGTCCCGTCCTTCTGTAAAGGCACAAAAACAAATCTAGAATTTTGTGCATCATCCGTATCAAAGTAATGACGCTATGGATGCAGTGTTTGCCTCTTCTCATTTTGAAAACCCAGGTATTTATGTACTTCACAAGTTTCTTTTTTTTTTTTGAGTTGGAGTCTCACTCTGTCACCAGGCTGGAGTACAGTGGCATGCTCACGGCCTTGACCTGCTGGGTTCAGGTGATCCTTCCGCCTTAGCCTTCCAAGTAACTGGAACTACAGATGAGTGTCACCATGCTCGGCTAATTTTTTTGATTTATTGTAGAGATGAGATCTTGCCATGTTGCCCAGACTGGTCTTGGACCCCTGGCTCAGGCAGTCCTCTTGCCTCCGCCTCCCAAAGTGCTGGGATTACAGGCATGAGCCACTGTGCCAGGTTACAGGTTCCTTCCTTCCTTCCTTCCTTCCTTCCTTCCTTCCTTCCTTCCCTCCTCTCCTCCCTCCCACCCTCCCTCCCTCCTTCCTTTCTTCCTGTCAGAGTCTCACTCTGTTGCCCTGGCTGTAGTGCAGTGGCATTCTCGTGGCCACTGCAGTCTCGACCTGCTGGGCTCAGGTGATCCTTCCACCTCAACCTTCCAAGTAGCCAGAACTACAGGTATGTACTACCACACCCAGATAATTTTTTGATATATTGTAGAGACAAGTTCTCACCAAGTTGCCCAGGCTGGTCTTAAACCCCTGGGTGTAGGCAGTCCTCTCGCCTCGGCCTCCCAAAGTGCTGGGAATACAGGCTTGAGCCACCGTGCCCAGCCACAAGTTTCTTAATCAACCATGGTGTGGGTTGGTGATATTAATATCTATAAGTGTTCTCAGCATCCTGTGATTTAAAATACCCAGAGTAACTTAGGGAAAGTACGTCCTTTTGTTTTTCCTCCATGTACTCCTCAATCTTGGACTGTAGTTCTCTCATTGTTGTATTGATTCTGCTCTTTCTAATAAAAATAAATGTGCGTCTTGAGCAACTCGGTGGCAAAATAAGATGAAACAATTTCATTTTCTGTGTTTATCTGAAAACATTATTTTATGATTAATGTAAGAACTCTATGTAAAAGCATTAGTTTTGCTATTGTTAGTATTTTAGGAACATAAATAATAAAGCAGCAAACAAATAGGAGAGCCCAGACAGAATCTTGATTTTTCTGACTAGCTTTCATGGATTTATTAGACAATGCTAGTCAGTTTATGACAGTGCTTAGGATAACAGCTGTTGAGCTCTTGTCACTGATAATGAATGTCAGCAGGTCTTGAACACTGCATGGACTTTTTTGAACTATACACTTGTATGATAAAGTTTTCCATTGTATATGAAGGTCAGGAGACAAAACACACACACAACTTGGAAATTACCACTGGACTATTAACGTTACGATTCAGGACAATGCTGTCCTATTTTAATTCAAGACAAATGTGATAGTGATAAAGAAGAAAGAAAAGGGCAAACCTGGTCTGTATTTTCTGATAGCATTGCAAAATAGGAAATTAAAGAAATAATAGATTTCTGACTGACTTGTGTTTATGTTAATTGATAAATGAATGTGTACAGATCAATAGTGTGAAATGTTCTGATAGTGGTTTGGCTGTGGATTTGTTCCTGGGTGCTATATATTTAATTCCATAGGAAACTGCATAAAAATCTACATACTGTGAATAATTTGCGAGGCTGGCTGGTCGACGAAGGTGACCAGACACATGGAAGATGTGTAAGTTGATAAAGGGTTCAGCTCCAGAACATGGTCCTCTCCAGCTCACAGGCCGCCTGTACCTCTTACCTGAGTTTCTACTGTTATATGTTTATGTACATTAATGTTCTTTGCAAAAGGCAAGTGTGGGTGCCCTGAGTCATTACCATTCATTAGCATCCAGCTCAAATCAGTTTCTCCAACTAACTGGCCAGTAGTAGTGGGACTGTGAGGAGCTGGAAAGCTGTCTTAAGTGAGTTTGATTCGCTGCTGATGAAGCATGTGCTGGTGAGGGACAGAGAGGTGTCCACTGGAAGCCCTGCCTGCCAGAGAACATGCTAGGAGCCTGATAGCCGCAGCGACACCGAGGATCACCGTCGCAACTCTGCGTTGCTTTGTCCACGGGACACTGTACCTGACCTGTTGGAGGACAAGTAGTCATGCATGAGATGATTTTGCGTGAGGAGGGCTCTTGGGCTTAGAGAAATCAAAGCCAAGGCAGTGGCCAGAGCTGGGGCCTGTTAGTATACTATCCGTTAGTATACCGTGCTCTAGATGGTGTGTACACATAATGGCTTTCAGACTTCTCTGTACAGAATATACCTGGGACCCATTTAAAGAAGGAAACCTTGGCTGGGTGCAGTGGCTTATGCCCGTAATCCTAGCACTTAGGGAGGCCAAGGTGGGAGGACTGTCTGAGTCCAGGAGTTCAAGTTCAAGGATCCTGGAAGAGCAGGGATGCACAGGGGGATGCATGCAGGGCGAGGGGCCCTTAGGGAGTGAGGGTGAGACTCGCTCAGTGAGGCTGATACGCCTCCTTCACGTCTCCCATGGGAAAGCTTTCAGGTGGCCTCTGTACATACTCCTTCTCCTCTCTGTTGGGAAGTGCGTCAGACTCTCCTGGAGAATGTTCCACAGCACACCTGCCGAGCCCCAGGACAGACTGACTCACTTGGGCTCAAGCCAGGACCCAGGAGTTAGACAGAAGATGTCTCATCCTGTGATGGCTGCCGCTGCTGCCGTCAATGGAGGGAGGTGTGTTCTTTGCTGTCTGTGGCTTAGCCTTCCTTTATCTGCTGGGATATTCATTCTAGTAGATGAGGTTCCCTGGTTCCTACCTCTGTTTACTCGAGAGATAAACATCTGGATGAGAAAGGTGTTCTCTGGCACTCTCTGCTTCCCTCGCCATCTTTTCAGAGCTCCTCAGAAAACTCAGTTACGTGAACAGCTGCTACTGGAGGGCAGAGCTCAAGGAGCTTATGGGACCCTGAACCTGACCAGTGCTCATCCACCTTGGTCGAGGTTCCCTGGGGATGCCAACTGCTTCTGTTTCAGGTGCCCGTCTTTACATATCCTCTCTGGGGTTTTCTGTGATTCAGGCCAAGTTCATCATGCTCTGTTGCCAGGGACACCATAGTCAAGGGCATGGCTCCCAACACCATTGCTGGAGTCTGTGTCCTGTTGGGGGACAAAGATGACTGTGGGGTATTAATTGCCAGGACCCAAGAGGAGTCTTGTGACCCAGGAGCACATCTACCCGGACTCTCCCAAATCCTGAGGGAGACTCCCATTTCCTAAATGTTCAAGGGTGGCCTTCCCTGCAACCCACCCGCCACTTTTGGGCCTTCTGGAAGGGTTGTGCCAAAGCTTTTGCTGCCAGAAGTCTTGCCATCGTAGGCGTGCATGAGGCTCCTGTGCTGGAGTGCCTGCCACGTCATGTTTGTGACGCTAGAGGCTCTCAGCACATGCGGCAGTTGTCTGTGAAGCTCAGGGATGGAAGTTGTGTGGAAAGCAGACATTGCAATTAGGCCTGCCGTTTATGTCTTGGGTGGTGCCTGGTCTGTTAGTTTTATGGAGGAAATCATAATGTTGAGTAAAGAATCTGATTAGACAAGTAATTGGCTTCTGTACTTTATGCTACTGACATGTTTTTATGTGCTTACTGGAGAGGTTTGTGGATGTGATATTAAGGTACTGTGGAAAATGAAATATAAGTCTTTATGAAAACCTTAGAAAATTCAACTCATGGGTGACTAGAGAATGGCCCTTTCCAATGTCAATAAAAATTTTAAAAAATTGTCAGAGGCCGGACTTGGTGACTCAGCCTATAATCCCAGCACTTTAGGAGACCGAGGTGAGTGAATTTCCTGAGCCCTTGGGTTCGAGACCAACCCAGGCAACTTGGTGAGACCTCGTCTCTACAATAAATCAAAAATTAGCTGGGCATGGTGGTGTGCACCTGTAGTTCTGACTACTTGGAAGGCTGAGACAGATGAACTGCTGGAGCCCAGCAGGTCGATGCTGGGGTGGCCGTGAGCATGCCACTGCACTTCAGCCTGGGTGATGGAGTGAGATGCCAACTCAAAAAAAAAAAAAATACTGAGACTTCTTTAAAATATACTCATGTTCCTGATACTAGTGAGTAAAATAGGCTAACTGTCCTTGATGACGTGGGATCCGTTAGTGTGTACCCAGATGGTGTGTACCCAGAACAGTCATCAGACTCCTCTGGACAGAATATACCTGGAACTCATTTAAGGAAGGAAGCCTTGGCTGGGTGCGGTGGCTTATGCCTGTAATCCGAGCGCTTTGCGAGGCCAAGGTGGGGAGATTGCTTGAGTCTAGGAGTTCAAGACCATCCTGGGCAACATAGTAAGACCCCATCTCTACCAAAAATTAAAATTAGCTGGGCATGGTGGTGCATGCCTGTAGTTCCAGCTGCTTGAGAGACTGAGGTGCGAGGATCGCCTGAGCTCAGGAGGTGGAGGCTGCAGTGAGCCATGATCACGCCATTGCATTCCAGCCTGGACGCAGGGCAAGACCCTGTGTCAAAAGACAAACAAAAGATTAAGGAAAGCTCTATATCTTATACTCATCCATCTACTCACCCATCTATTTATCCAATTTCCTTCATCTTTCTCAACACAGTGTTGTGAGAATGCTTCATTATATAACTTCCTGAATAGCGAAGCAAAGATGCCCATCTACAGAATTAATTAGGGAAACAAAGCAGGAAGCATTCCTCTTGGAAGTTATCTTTTAAGTTCTTCTCAGTACAGCCATCATGTTTTTGCCTTTATCACTTGTTCTCTTCTAGCCTCAAAACTTCTTCTGTCATTTCAGCTTCCAGGGAGCCTCTGTTACTTTCTAACTTTGTTTGTGGCACTAGCCCTTAAGCCCTCTAAAGATGCAGCAGTGATGTCTCATCTTATTTGTAACTTTTCCCTGGTCTCTTGCTGGGTATGAAGGAGAATTTCTGAACTGTTAGGAGGGAGATTGCTGTGAAGACTATTGAACAAGGGAGGTTTTACCTGGGGCGATGTCATGAGCCTGTAGTCCCAGCTGCTCAGGAGGCAGAGGTGGGAGCATCACTTGAGGCCCAGTAACATAGTGAGACCCCTGTCTCTAAAAAAAAAGAAAACACAAGTAAAAGTTTAGAACCACAGCATGAAAGAAACATAGTTTCACGGTTTGATTTCCAGTCATGTTGCAGTGCTGGATGATGATGTCAGCTTCTGAGGGTCAGTTAACAGGCATTTCTTACATGTCTTGCAGTGGTGGTTTTTACCTGGACTGATTTCTGCAGGCATGGATGCCCCTTGAAGCCTCCTGCCAGGTGTTTTGTGTGTTTGCATGTTTGTTCCTGTGGAGATGGCTCATGGCTTTTTTTTTCTTTTTGAGTAGGAGTCTCACTCTGTTGCCCAAGTCGGAGTGCAGTGGCATGCTAACGACCACTGCAGCCTCAACCTCCTGGGCTCAAGTAATCCTTTCACCTCAGCCTTCCAAGTAGCTGGAACCATAGGCGTATGCCACCATGCCCAGTTATGTTTTTGATTTATTGTGGAGACAGAGTCTCACCATGTTGCCCTGGCTGGTCTTGAACCTGTGGACTCTAGCAGTCCTCTCGCCTCAGCCTTCCAAAGTGCTGGGATTACGGGTGTGAGCCACTGTACCCGACTGACTCATGGCTTTTGTTAGACTCTCAGGAGAGCCCGTCATCCGGGAACTTGGCTTTAGGATGTCCTGCCCTTTAATTACAAACTGCCGGTTATCTCTCAGGTTGGGGGATGCTGTATTTGAGCCAGATGTAATAGTAGAGACATGAATTCCAGCTGGCCTCTTTTTACCCTAATTTTTAAAAGCACATTTGTGATCATCACACCCTGAGGTCTCAAGAATAACATTGTGCCTGTTGTTGTCTCTTGCCTAATCACATAGCTGAATCCTTCAGAATATCAGTCTCAGTGGTCAGCAGAGTCGACCACACACAGTGCCTGACACGGGCTGGGTGTTCAGTAAATGTGTGTTGTATTTGATGTTGACTATACAAAACTGGGTATATCAAGTCAGTAGAATATTCGGAATTTTCAGAAGGGAAACATTGAAATATATTGACAAAAATTTTTTTTTTTTTTGAGTTGGAGTCTCACTCTGTCGCCCAGACTGGAGTGCAGTGGCTGCTCCCGGCCACCGCAGCCTCCACCTGCTGGGCTCCAGCGATCCTTCCGCCTCAGCCTTCCAAGTAGCTGGAACTACAGGC
>CAUYQG010193574.1:0-10746 GCA_963574415.1 Tarsius wallacei
GACACACACAGAAAGAGAGAGAGAGAGCTGGTTTTTAATTTTAGGCTAGAGTTTAGACTTTACTGCATAGGTAGTGGGCCATTGCTTTTTGTGGTGAGGTGTAATGGAATAAAAACTGTGCTGTGGGATGATTACTCTAAGTGTAATGCATAAGAAGGAGTAAAAGAAAGACGGAAGAGAGTCATAAAATTCTTAGAGATTCTAGTGATACTCTTGGTGAGAATAATGAAGGCGATCAGTGCGGTAGTAGAGGGAATGGAGAAGAAAAAAAATTACACAAGATATTTAGGGCACCATATGAGGGAGCAAGTGGGAGAGAAGTATCAAAGATGACTCTGGGGTTTTAAGATTAGATGGCTAGACAGAGGCTGGTGATCCAAACACAAATAATAGGGAATGCAAGATCATGAGCAGGTCTGGAAGCTGGGCCTGGTGGAGAGAAGGGGTGCACATCAGAAATTCTGTTGTGCACATGCTGAGTTTGAAGTACCACTATGATACCTAGGTTGAGTGAGAAAGAAATAAGATTTGAGAGTGGAGGCAGGGCCAGAGATACATACTTGGGGGTATTCACACAGTGGCAACCTTTGATACCCTGATAGGAAACAGAGTGTCCCAAGACAGGCTAGAGAAAGCAAGAAGAGTAGGTGGTGAGGATATGACCATAATGATGAAGGAATTCAGGCATTTAGAGGCCAAAAGAAGACGGAGACCAGGGAAAGAGTGGTTGGAGAGATCAAAAAGAATCACAATGGTGCAGGGTCTTGCAAAAATGAGTTTCAAGCAAGAGCAGACAGATTATTAATGGCATTGAATGCCACCAGGACATCAAGAAACTTGAGGACTGAGAAGTGGCTACCGGATTTGGCAGTTAGGAACTCAATGGTGACTGCTGAGAGCAGCGTCAGCAAAGGCTGAGCTGCCACGTTTCCCATAATTTATAGAGATGTTCTGCTTTTATGACCTTTCACCCTGTCTGGTATACATGTGTATTCATGTAACAATTTAATGTACATACACACTCAACAAATTCAACATCAATGCACAAGGTGAACAGACATTCACAAATACTTTATACCATTTTTCCCCCCTTATTGCCAACAAGCAGGATTCACAATGGTCTTGTATTCAGAGTCTAAAGACTGAATGCTTTTAAAACATTTAAAACTAGCCAGGTGAGATGGCTTATGCCTATAATCCCAGCACTTTGGGAGGTGGAGGCGAGAGGATTGCCTGAGTCTAGGGGTTTGAGTCCATCCTGAGCAACTTGGTGAGATCATCTCCACAATAAATAAAAAAAGTAGCCAGGTGTGGTGGCGTGTGCTTGTGGTTCCAGCTACTTGGAAGACTGAGGCAGAAGTATATTGCCCAAGCCCAGTAAGTCACGGCTGCGGTGGTTGTGAGTGTGCCACTGCACTCCAGCCCGGGTGACAGAGTGAGACTCCTACTCAAACAAGCAAACAAACAAAACAACAACAACAACAACAACAACATTTAAAACTAACCAATAAACTGTTAAAACATTCTTTCAGTTCTATTCTAGCTCAGAGGTTCTATGCATCTGAAAGAACACAAACTACAGGGCTGAAGCTGCCCTGTAAGCAAGACCCTCAGGTTGAACAATCGCTCAGTGAGCAGCCTCTTTTCTGTGAGCTGCCTGGCAGCCAAACATGTTTATGAGCTTTTTAAAAAGCCCTGAAAAGGCCTAAAGGCTGAGGACATTCAGAAGGGTTATGTATTTACCCTGTAATACCACCATAGAGATCTCACTCATGTCTCAGACCTCACTGCTATAGGACAGGAATATTGCAACTGATGACAGTTGCAAACACAGACAATTGCTGGGCTTTTTTGCATCAGGCTTTGTTTTCAAACACTGCTGAAAGTGTTAATGTACCCAAAGGCTGCCAACTGCAGCCTCAACCTGAATGAACTCTGTGCCAGGAGAGAGGGGTTGGAGGACCTTTTATCCATTTGGTAATTATACAGCAATGGGTATTTCATGCATTTTTAGAAATGGAGAGTGGAGTGAGAAGAGAAAGGCAGGCACTTAGTGTGGGGAGAGCTCTGGTCGCGTGGCTTGGCATCATGGGCACCACCGCAGTCTCTTTGGGGGCAGCCTGTCCAGCCCTGGCCCTGGCTGGCACAGGGTATGAGAAGAAATAAGAGGGCAACCTGGCATTTTCTTATTTGTTTATTTTAACCTCTCAGGCCTGCTGAAAACAACTGGAATCTTCTGAGCTGCTGAAAGCACATAGGCTTCTTTGATGGAGCTCTTGGCCCCTGCCACCCTAAAGCCAAAGGGGCTCATTGATTAAGTTGTCGGGTGACCATGCCCTCTGTGAATTCAGGTTAGACCAGAGGCAATGGTTAATAGCTGGCATGTAACCGTTCCTAATGCAATCTTTACTATAGCCTGCAAAGCTTAACATGAAAGAGCATTCCATTGAAATCCAGACTGCAAGTCAGGAAAAGTTTTTAGTCGGGGCATCTGCCTGTATTACTTGGCAAAGGAAATGCTGGGAAGCAGAGATAAAAAGGTAGAAAGTCATGATTCAGTGCAGCTGGAGAGCATCCATGTAGATAGCCAGGACAAGGGTCAAAGGAAATCCAGGGCCTTTTGTTTTTGTTTGAAGGATTAGGGGTGGCTTAGGCTGGGGGTTGGTGGACTGTGAGGACAAGTTCATACCAGACCTAGGCTACTGATCCGGTTATCTCTAGTGATGGCCCCATGGAATGAGCTGATGGGCCAGCCGACCTTCACTGCACTGCCTTTTGTGTTTCTGCTTTTCTTCCAGAAGGAACGGAGAAGGGGCCTGGAGAGTGGGCTGTTAACTTATACGCTTGGTAGTTTAGTCTGGCTCTGAGTCCAAGTCATGTGAGCAGGTCTGCACCCTTCAACTCCCCACATTCTTTGTGGTGCCTATTGACAAATTAAACCAAATATTATAGAGTTCATCAGGCTCCCAACAAACTTATTCTAAATTTGGTTAGGGTTATTGCTATTGAGAAAACTTACTGGACTTGGATTTTGGGGAAGTCTGAGAGTTTCAGTACCACAAGCATTGTTGGAAACCTAGATTTGCCAATAATAAGCAATGTGAACCAGACCAAGATGTTTGCCCTTTCTCAATGATAAGGAACCACGATATGTACTGAAAACTCGCTACCTACTAGGCATTGTGCTAAGGTTTCTCCTGGAATTATCTGTACTTTTCTTCACAATACTCCTATGACAAAGGTATGTGGTTATCCTCTAGTCATCTGTTTTATAGATATGGCTAGTTGTATAAATTCAAAATTCAATTTATCTTCCAGAAAGTAAGAGATTGGAGTGAAATGATTAAAAAACACTTCCCAATCCATATATTTAGCTGGGGTTTAAGTTTCAGAAGAGTACCAACGAATTATTTTCAGGAAATTAGGAAGAATCAATTAGGAAACCAAATGATCTACTTAACTTGAAATCATTTTCCAAACATAGATAAAATCTATTCTGCTATCAAAAGCAATTTCTTACACATCTGTAGTAATTAATAGTCTCAGCAGTAGGCTTTGACATCGTGTTAGTTTTCTAGGGCTGCCATAACTAAACACACAAGACTGGGAGGCTTAAACAACAAAAACTCATTTTCTCACAGTGTGGGAGGCTGGATGTCCTAGATCAAGATGTTGGCAGGTTTGGTTTCTCTGGGGACCTCTCTCTCTAGATTGTAGACAGCCATCTTCTCACCGTCTCCTCATTTGGTCTTTTCTCTGTGTTCTTACATCCCTGGTGTCTCTTTGTGTGTCCAAATTTCCTCTTATCATTAGAACACCAGTCAGATGGGATTATGGCTCACCCTAATGTCCTCATTTTAACTTAATTACTTCTTTAAAGCTCTTATCTCCAAGTAAGTCACATTCTGAGGTACTTGGGGTTAGAGCTTTAACACGTGAATTTGTGGGTGGGAAACAATTCAGTCCATAATAAACATATCAACCAACACCATGTAACAGCAAGTTAACTAGTAATTTTGTAGTTATTTTACAATTGAGAAAACTGAAACTCAGAAATGTTAAATAACAAATCTAAAGTTATGCAGCCAGTAAGTGGCAGGGCTGAGACTGGGAACCAGGTTTCCCAGACCCAATCTTAGTGGTCTTTGAATAAGACCATACCGCTTCTTGAATATCATTTAGGGAGTCTCTGTTGCTTCCTGAATGACTGAAACTTTTTTCTTTTGAGTACATAATAACAAGTCTCTGGCTGTTTAGTAGCCACTGGCAGCTTGAACACTAATGAAGAAGTTGAACTGCATCTGCTTTTTATGAAAAGGAATTAATATTAACACAAAATTTCCATATAATGGGATTGAGAGAGTGATATTATTTCGAATTTTCCCCTAACATTTATGATACTTTTTTATAAGCATGGTAATATTTTTCCAAAATCATTAGACATTGTCTGAATTTTATGTGCTAAATGTGGCCAAATATATAGCTTAATTCACATCTTGGTTTGTGGAGCCTCCTATCAAGGAAAATAACTTAAGTAAAAATTCACATGACAAGAAATGGTAGGAGGAGAGAAGAAAAAATGATAGACTAAAAATGCTAGATCCTTTCCCTCCATAATATAAGTAGTTTGCAGTATGTTTTAGCCTTTTGGGGAAATCCTTTAAGAATATTTTTGCACAAAAATGCATGTATATGTATTACATTTTTCTTATAATTTTTGGAGGTTCATGGACCCCCTATAGGTCATCCATAGACTTCTGCATTAGCAGAATTTGATGATATTTTCCTTGATATGGGCATATAATAACTCTGGGAATAGAAAGAGTATGGTTTAGTGGAAAGGCCAGAAATTTAGTTCTGCCATTATACTGTGTGATCTTTAATTTCAGTGTTCAGTTTTTTCACTCATAAAAGGAGAAAGGATGACCTCTGAGGCCATGCCAATTAAAACTTGCACAAGTCTAGATTTTATATATGTCAGAGTTGAGTCTTGCTATCTCTCTAGAGATCTGGAAGTAAGTTTAATTTGATAAAAGATTAGAAAATTTGAAATTCCTTAAAATATTCATCAAAAAGTAAAATATATATGAATATGTATATACATACATACATACATACATATGAGAAGCCCTGTTAACCAACTCATGTCTCTGTCTCACTGTGTTGGCCTCTGTCTCTTCCCATTCCAATGAGGCACATTACCTGAGGCCATAGCTCATGAATTCCGGTAGGCTGTACTCCATTATGCAAGCAACTTCTCTCACTGACTGAGCTGATGTCCACCAAGTAACCTTCTTAGGTGAATTATAAATATTATTGAAATTATGCAAGTTAAATATATAAGTTGATGAAATAGGAGAGTGGAAAGAGAATTACTAAATAGAGTACATTGGAAAAACTAGATGAAGATGAACTTGTAAGACAAATGCTATTAATTCAGTATGGGTAAAACAACTTGCAAAAAAGTAGGAAAGACTTAAAAATATAAAATAAACCTGCACTTGTATTTCCACTTTATAGAAGCTGAAACTAGACATTGTAGATGATATATTTGGAGGATGATGTATACAGAAAAGCTGTGTTGAATGCTAATTAGAGAATTCATACTTTATGTACATATTATGGATACCATACCCTTATCAAATATATGATTCACAGTTTCTTCTATTCTGTGGATTATGTTTATATTTTATTTTTTAAAATGCTTTTTAATTTTAGAAGTTAAAACATAATAATTGTTCATATTTATGGGGTATGTAGTGATGTTTTGATACATATAATTTACAGTGATTGAATTTGGATTAGCATATCCATCATCCCAAACAGTTATCATTTCTGTGTGTTGGGAACTTTCAATATCCTCTGTCTGGCTATCTGAAACAACACTATAGCTAAGTATAGTCATTTTACAGTGGCATAGAAGAGTAGAACTTGTTCCTCCCACTAGCTGTAATTTTGTATCCTTTAACAAATCTCACTATCTCTCCCTTCCCCCTACTCTTCTCAGCCTCTAGTATCCTCTGTTCTACCTTTAACTTCTATGAGATCAACTTTTCTAAGTTTCCACATATAAGTGAGAACATGGAATGTTTAACTTTTTTCTGTTCCTGGCTCATTTCATCTAACATAATGTTCTCCATTCCATCCATGTTGCTGTGAATGACAGAATTTAATTCTTTTTTATGGACGAATAGTATTCCATTGTGTATATATACTACATTTTAAAAATCCATTCATCTGTTGTTGGACACCTAGGTTGATTCCATATCTTGGCGATTGTGAATAGTGCTGCAACAAACATGGTGCAGATGTCTCCTCCATATACTGATATCTTTTCCTTTGGATCAATTCCCAGTAATAGGATTGCTGGATCATATGGTAGTTCTATTTGTAGTTTTATGAGGACACTCCATGCTAGTTTCCATGGTGACTGCACTACTTTACATTCCCTTTAACAGTATATAACCTTTTCCTTTTCTCCCCATACACGCCACCTGTTGACTTTTTAATAATGAATATTCTGACTGGTGTAAGATAATCTCTCATTGTGGTTTTAATTTGCATGTTTCTGATGATTAGTGATGCTAAGCATTTTTTTCATATATTTTTTGGCCATATCTATGCCTTCTTTTGAGAAATGTCTGTTCAGATCACTTATTCATTTTAAAAAACTGGAGTTTTTCCGCGCCTTGGGAGGCTGAGGTGAGTGGATTGCCTGAGCCCGCGGGTTCGAGACCCATCTGGGCAACTTGGTGGGACGTCATCTCTACAATAAATAAAAAAATTTAGCCGGGTGTGGTAGCGCACGCCTGTAATTCCAGCTACTTGGAAGGTTAAGGCAGAAGGATCGCCGGAGCCCAGCAGGTCGAGGCTGCGGTGGCCGGGAGTGGCCACTGCACTCCAGTTTGGGCGACAGAGTGAGACTCCAACTCAAAAAAAAAAAAAAAAAAAAAAGAAATAAAAAACTGTTTTTTTTTTTGTTGAGATATTTAAGTTTCCTTATACATTTTAGATATTAATCCCTTGTTGGATGAATAGCTTGCAATATTTTCTTCCATTCTGTAGGTTTTCTTTTCACACTGTTGATTGTTTTCTTTGCTGTGAAGTTTTTTAGTTTGATATAATTTCATTTGGTGTGTATTTGTTTTTGTGCCTGGGACTTTGAGGTTTTATTTATAAAAATCTTTTCCAAGACCAATATCCTGAAGTGTTTCCTCTATGTTTTCTTTTAGTAGTTTTACAGTTTCAGGTATTTTATCTAGGCTTTTGATCCATTTTGAGTTGATTTTTGTATAGGGTGAGAGATGGGAGTCTAGTTTCATTCTTCTGTATATGAATATTCAGTTTTCTCAGCACCAATTACTGAAGAGACTGCCCTTTCTCCAATGAATGTTCTTGGCACCTTTGTTAAAAATCACTTGGTTTTAGATAAATGCATTAATTTATGGATTCTTGATTCTGTTCCATTGGTCTATGTGTCTGCTTTTTATGCCAGGATAATGCTGTTTTGGTTATTACAACTTTGTAGTGTATTTTGAAGTCTGGTAGCATGATATCTGATAGCTACAGCTTTGACCTTTTTGCTCAGGATGGCTTTGGTTATTTGGACTCTTTTGTGGTCATTGCAACAATATTAATTCTTTTGATCCATGAGCATGGGATTCTTTCCATTAGTTTGTATCCTCTTCAATGTTTTGTTTTGCAGTTTTCCTTGGAGAGATTGTTAAATTTATTATGAGACATTTTATTTCAGTTTTTATAGTTATTGTAAATGAGATTGTTGTCTTGATTTTTTTTTCAGGTAGTTTGTTGTCTGTTTGTAGAAATGCTACTGATTTTTTTATGTTGATTTTGTATCCTGCAACTTTGCTGAGTTTTTTTAATCAGTTCTAAGAATTTTGGGGTAGTCTTTCAGTTTTTCTACATATAAAGTCATGTCCTTTGCAAATAGGGACAGTTTGACTTCCTCCTTTCCAATTTGGATGTCCTTTATTTTTTTCTCTTGCCTAATTGCTCTGGTTAGGACTTCTTGTATTAGTTTGAATAAGAGTGGTGAGAGTGGTCATCCTTGTGTTGTTTAAGTTCTTAGAGCATAGTCACATGGTTGCTTGCCTGGCCTGGGGGCATTTCTACAAATGATGACCCACAGGTCTTTTTATTTTCTTGGTAGTGTCCTTTGATGCACAAAAGTTTGAAATTTTGATAAAGTCCAATTTATCTATTTTTTTCTGTTTTTGCTTGTACTTTTGTTGTTATATTTAAGAAGACAAATCCAAGGACAGGCAGATTTATCATTTGATTTTCTTCCAATTTTAAAGCTTTAGCTCTTACATATATTGATGTAAAATCATTGATCCATTTTGAGTCAATGTTTGTATTAGTCTGCTCAGGCTGCCATAAGAAAACGCCGTAGACTGGGTGACTTAAACAACAGAAATTTATTTATCACATTTCTGGAAGTGTGGAAACCTAAGATTGAGATGCCAGCACAATCAGTTTCTAGCTAAGATTCTCTTACTGGCTTTCAGATGACTGCCTTTTTGCTGTGTCCTGTGTGGAGAGAGAGAGAGCTCTCTGGTATCTTCTTTAATAACAGCACTGATCCCATAATAATGACCCTATTCTCATGACTTCATCTAACTCTAATTACTTTCTTAAAACCCTATCTTCAAATATTATCATATTGGGGTTAGAGCTTCAATACATGAATTTTAGGGAGGCACAAGCCTTCAGTCCATAACAACATTGGTGTACTGTTTGAAGTAAGGTTCCAAATTCATTCGTCAGGTGGATATTTAGTTGCTCCAGCACCGTTTGTGGAAGAGACTGTTGTTTCTCCATTGAATGTCTTGGCACCATTGTGAAAAATCAATTGGCCTTAAATGTTTGGGTTTATTTATGAATTCTAAATTTTATTCTATTAATCTGTATGCTCATCCTTATGCTGGTACCATACCATTTTGTTTACTGTAATTTCACAGTAAGTTTTGAAGTTGGGACACGTGAGCACTCCAACTTTGTTCATCTTTTTAAAAGATGATTTTGGCTTTTGGATAGGAATTTTAGTATCAGCTTTTCTGATTCTGCAAAAAAGGCCATTGGGATTTTTATAGGAATTGTGTTGAAATCTGTAGGTTGCTTTGTGGAGTATTGCCATCTATCAATTCATGAACATGGGTGTTTTTCTATTTATTTAGGTTTTTAAAATTTCTTTCAGCAAAGTTTTGTAGTTTCAGTGTGTCAGTCTTGCATCATATTTGTCAGATGTATTCCTAAGCATTTTATTCTGTCTAATCCAATTCCTTTTTGGAATGTTTATTGCTAGTGTAGAGAAGCTCGTACTTTAAAGAAGGCTTTGGACACACATGAAAATATTTGTGAATAAACATGTGTTAATATATTTTTGTTAAAATAAATGTTTAAGATACATTGATTTTCAAGTAACCAATCAATACCATGATTGGTCACATTTGATGAGATGTCTATTTTATATTTTAATAATCTATATTTTCCATAATATATTTATATTTAAAAATATAAGCAACACATTCATTAGAAATATTATGTCGTTACTATTGATATGAGTTGACAAAACTTCTTTGGGCTAAATAATATTTACTTTGCTATGAACTCACATAGAAGGATGACTGGGAAACAGTCTTTACCTCATATTTACTGCCCTTGATATTTAAAGAAGATACATTTTAGGCATTAACTGTGGCCTTCTCCTCCTTCTTAGGCCATGAGAAGCAGCAATCTAGAAGGGAGGAAGCTTAGGATTTTGGTTTAGGTTTAACTCTGAACTTACCATTTACATGATCTCAGCTAAGTAGGTCATTTTATGATTCTGAGTTTTAGTTTACAAAAGCAACTTTGCAGTGTTCTGGTGATTAAACTGGTGGTCTTGTACAAAAATGTTTGGTATATAGGATACCCTCAAGAAGGAAAAGGTGGTTTTGAGAGATTTACTGAGTTATAGTTACTTATTATTTCACCTATTCATTCTCTTAATAAGTCCAACATTGAGACCAAATGTAGGTGTGCAAAATATCTATGTTGTGCATAAAATATGTGCTGAACAAATACTGCTTTTAACAGGATTAATGAGAAGTTAGTGCTCCTGTTTTTGGCCTGGGAACCCAGATGAATTAACCAAACTGAACAGACATCAGGTCTCTAGTCTTGGCTCCATTATTACTGCTCTTACAAATAGAGATAATTGATGAAGTGTGTTCTCGTGAAGGTAGAGGAGGAGATCTTCTGAGATTCTGAGATATTTTCCTGTAAGCACATAAATAATTGGGTATATCAAAGCCCCTCATGAACTTGTTACTTGTGAGTGGCACTTGGATGATTCTAGGTTGGCTTTACCTGAAACAGCTAATAACTGGTATATTTATTGGTTACCCACCATCTGAAGGGATACTCCCCAGTATTAAGACATGAAACAGAAACTGGAAAGGGAAAGCATGCTTAGTTTTAATGTCTACTTTATGGATATGGAAATTTTTGAACAGCTTTGCCACAATATGAGATTTGGTTGAGTTTTTTCACATAAAACGCTATATTAATATTTAAATATGACATAGAAAAATACTGCAAAATAAGAAAAACAGAAGCTAGGCGAGATTTTATTTAATATGATGGGTGTGCTTGACTGTTTATGAGATCATTCCAGTCTGGAACACAGAAAGTTAAAGCTACCTGCATATCTGCTGCACCATTCAACCCATTTCCTTTCTTTCT
>CAUYQG010193576.1:0-11575 GCA_963574415.1 Tarsius wallacei
CTGTAGTTCCAGCTACTTGGAAGGCTGAGGCGGAAGGATCTCCGGAGCCCAGCAGGTCGAGGCTGCGGTGGCCGGGAGCGGCCACTGCACTCCAGTCTGGGCGACAGAGTGAGACTCCAACTCAAAAAAAAAAAAAAAAAAGAGTAGAGATGTTATAGGTCATATTCTCTGATAATCAAATCAAATCAAAAGCACAATATAAATATATTATCAAAAAGATTAACATTCTTCCATAGTCATAGATCAAAAAAGAAATTGCAAAATATATAGACACCAATATAGCAAAAGTTATACTCAGAGGAAATGTATAACTTTAAATGCTAAAGACTAAAGACAAAAATGTAGAGAAAGTAGTACAAATTAAACAAAAAGCAATAAAATAAACCAAAAGATACTTGAGAGAATAGATAATAGTAAAAATGGAATTATTGGAAGCAAAACAAAAATATAGTAGAAGTAAAAAGCTATAAAAATTGTTTAAAAAAAAATAAAATAGAAAAGCTACTGTGAGCCTGATTAAGAAAAAAAGGAGGTCAAAAATATACAAGATTAGAAATAAGAAAAAAGACAAAACTATGGATATAAAAAAGTTAAGAAATGATAAGAAATACCACATACAATACTATGATACCAAATCTAAAAATATAGAAAAATATTTTCCCTAAAATTGGCCTATGAAAAAAATGGAAGATTCCAATAGATATATCAAAAATTATGAGAAATTAGATTTTTAGATCTACCCTTTAAAAAGCACCAGTATCCACTGAGTTCACAAATGCAAGACAGATAATAAAGACCCTTATTTTATTTATGGAGCATGCATAATTCTAATGCCAGAAACTGTTTGTTTTTTTTTTAAGGAAAAAAACTATCTTTTTTTGTAAAAAAAAAATATATATATATAAAAATATATATATATAAAAAAAATATATATATATATATACACACACACACACATATATGAATGTAAGGCTAGTAATGCACCAAAAGAAAAGTATGTAGGTTTATACAAGAACTATGAATATAATTCATAATCATAAAATGAATCCAGTAAATAGATCAAATGAAAAAAAGCTTATGGCTGAATATCATTTTATAAAATTTATCAGTCATTACTAATAAAAACTCAAGTAAAATAATTCCCTAAGAAAGTTATTGAAATACAATATAGATTACTTTCATCACAAGCATATGGTAAAACACAAAATTATATTCAACAAACTTGAAGCTACTCAAAGGTATTTTTCCAGGATTTCATTACATCTTTTTCCTTGGCAGTTACAGTTTACAATGAGAGGTTCACATAGCAGGGGCAACAGACAATAAATGTTTCTTTATCATATCTCTGTTAAAGATTATATTTTCTCACTACAATTTTGGAAACTGCTATACTTTTTTTGTAAATGAAACTTTGTCTTTAAGCTTTGAAGTGAATTTTTTTTTTTTTTTTTTTGTGGAGGAATGGAAGTCCTGGGACGGCCCACTTTCTCCACTAGTTATTTTCAGCTGTTGCTGTATCCATTTCTGTTGTGCCTTCAGAGACCAACTGATCTATAGGAAGAATTTTCAACTCAGTTCTATGATTGTACTCTCATAGACCAACACTGCATGCCCTGTGGACAATTCAATAAATAAAGGACCGACTGGATGGGTGACACTGTGCAGTGTTTGACACAATATCACAGAAGTAAATCTGGGTACATAGTGAAATGTATCCATCTACTTCATTTGTCTTTAACAAAACTCTATGGAGAAATTTTTAAAATATCACACTCTATATGGAATGTGAATCACTATGTAATTATTATGTAGTTAATAGACATAATTTAAAACAAGCTGCAAATGACTTACAGTATTTCTCCCATGAAGCAAAAATTATTTCCCTCTAAGTGGGCAGTGAGGACATGGAGTCAGAGATGGCTCAGAGAATGGTTGTCTTTGGCTTTGGTCTGACCTCTCTACTTGTGTAACTTCAGTTCTGCTGGTCCTCTGGTGGGTGCTTCACTGTCCTTGATACATACTGATCTGAACCAGAAGGTTATTTTGTGTCTCTGGTCCCTTATCATAGTTTAAAATGTCTCAGTCTTGAGTAACTGTAATTACTTTAAGTTCACTTTAAATCTTACTAATAATATTTATAGTAAGAATCTCCCCACCTCTGTAAATGCCACTTTTTAATCACTATTTATTCCAGTAGCTTATCTTTGTTATCTGACTCCTGTCTTAATACTCTGGCCAGCTCCTCTGTTTTCTGCTTTCTTCTTTCTGCTTCTCTCTGTTCTGTGTGTAATGAGATGTTTGGAAATTGCCTGGTTGCATTCAGAAATTAATTGAAAATGAATTTCCCCTTAGGCAAAAACATGGACACCACATATATTTCTGTTGGGGAAAAAAATGGCCTTACTTCTAGGATATATACTGTTAAACAGCCTGGTGGTTATGCCCTCATGTCCCCTCTGACTATTGCTCAGGTTACAAAGCAGTTTCTGGAGCTCTTACAGGTTACAAAGCAGTTTTTGGAGCTCTTACATGTGGTGATGCCTAAAAGCAAGGAATGCTGCACACTCCCACTAAAGAGAAACACACAAACTTAACGAGATCACCATTTGACCTGCAAGATGGAGTTTAGGGGATATATCTATCAGCTATAACTACATTTATATCCAGGTAGGTATATCAGGATATACCTATCAAACTTTGTAGCCTCACTCATATGGTAGATTTGGGACACACAAATGAAAGCAAAAGATGAAAGAAGTTTATCATGACAGCTCATGTGTTTCCTAAAGTGTACTTCATCATTTTCTAGGAGAGGAGGGCTGCATTTTCTGTCACAGGACAGCACTGTGACAAGACATTCCCAATATGAAGAGTGGTGCCTTTTTTCTTCATGTAACCAATTATCCAATGTACTCAGTTGGCTCACCCTCTATTTTATTCCAAACAAGCATAAAATTAAAATGTAAACTGACAACTACATCACCATGGAAAGACTGTTTCCAGTAGTACGTTTAAAGTCTTCTATAGTTTAAATCAATAACCTGGTGACCATCTGGAGCATAGTCCATAAACGCCAGAGAAAATTAGATCCTTTATGATATTTCCATATATCCTCTGATTGCAGTTCTATTAGGGAATTGGTCCGTGATACAAATCAATCTGGTACCACTCCTGGTGGGGACTGGCAGCAGTCTAAGACAGAAGTTGGGGAAAAAAAGGGTGACTAGAACCTGGAGAAACCAGGAGTGGGTGGCAGGTGGACGATAATCACTCATGGCAAGAGCATGTGCGAGCTGAGACTCTAAGCCCTCTCTGCACATGCTTCATTGTCCCATTAGACTTCAATTACAAAACACAAATACAAAGATAAAATTATTGCATATTTCAACATGGCAACAACAGAGTATTAAACCCTAAGCATAAGGCCCTTCTTAGCATGAAGCCCTGTTCTACTCCACAGGTGGCACATCCTGACTAAAACATGAAAGGTTCCCATCATACAGGAGACCTTGTTGTGTACATGAAACACCTCGGATGGGGATTAGGGGGGTGGGGCCTACTATTAGCTTGACCACTGACTCTGATGTTGCTCTTGATGTCACTATATCTCTTAGAACCTAGTTTCCTCATTTACAAGAAGAGAATATTTTCAAGTTCTTTTTTAGTAAGTTGGAATCTCTAGGAGTAAGACCTCAGAAATCTGTATTTTAACATAGGTCTCTAGGTTTTTGTTACCTAAAGTATGAGACATAGACCAACCCATTAGCATCACTCGGGAGTGTATTAAAAATGCAGAATCTCAGGCCCCATCCCCCAGACCTACACTAAGTCAGCATCTTCATTTTAACAAGATCCCAGGTGATTTGAATACACATTAAAGTTTAAGAAGCACTGCAGTAGAAGATTTTCATGATCAGTGAAACCATCACTATAGAAGATCTCTAAGGCCTCATTCAGCTACCAAGAATATAATTTTGTACAAGTAAACACCAACGGCAGTTAATGCTCACATTCGAGACTTAAGTAAATTCATTAAGGAGGGTCTTGCTTTCCCTTATGTTTTGAGCACTGAATGTGTGTTTGTTTGCATTTTTGTTTTCTTTTCATTATAGTCCTAAGTGATTGCTTGCTGGTAAAAATTGATTTAATTTTTCACTGCATTTAGGAACAAGAGTAAGGGATCTCACATCAACATTGTCACCAACTGGTATCTGCAATTTAAGTGTAGTTCTTCTCTTAAAATTCATTTATTAAAATAATGATTATTGTGATGATTTTGTGACAGTTTTTTTCTAACTAGAGGCTATTTTCTCTTTAGTCTATAGCTTCAATGGTATGTTCCTTTAAAAAAGTGATTGTATTAGACAAAATTTATTTTGAAATTTTATTCTGTATCATTCTTTAGGTAAATATGCTCATTTCCATGGAAACTAGAGATGAGTCTCTGCAATTTTCTATATTATGCATTTTATATTCTGAATCCCTTCAGACTGCCAATGAATATGCCTATATGAATCTCTGTGCTCTGTATATTCTTCCTGGCAAAGCCTACATTATATCTGTTTTCAGCATGAAAAATATCAGGATGCAATTTAAATTTTTCCTCTCATCCAATTTATGCTGATTTAAAAGACAAAACAATTTGTAAATCACATTGATAAAAGACATGAGATGATGATTTTTCAAGGCAGTGAGATCTTAGAGTCTCAATTTTTAATTCTTTAATTTTGAAGCTTCTTGGAGCCTGAAATATTTCTGACAATGGATGTAAGGGGAAGGGCATGGAACTATTTGGTAAGTAGCATCATTCTGGATGAATTATTGGCTCAGATTCCAGGGAGTATGTTGGCAGGCTGGCTCACAACGAAATGGATTTTGTTCTTTTTTCTGGCTCATTTTTAAGCATCTGCTGAGAGGATTTTTAGATCTGCCGTGTGGCAACCATAGCCCAGGTTTTTTTTTTAAATGTATCTAGTGGGTTAAACTGATACTTTTTTTTCAAAACTGCTCTCTCTCTTTACCTCAAATTTCTTCCTATGCATAGAAGACTAGTAGGGGAAGAACTAGAGAAAGGGTCAAAAAGTTCTTTAACTACCACCTTCCATATGAACAAAGAGGGCATTGGTGTGAGTAGGTAATTACTGATAATTTCACAAATATGGCAGCTATTCTTCTCCCTGGAACTCTGTTCCTCCTTGGGCTTCCTCTGGCTGTGGGCCAGCCACTCTTCATGGAAGGAGGAGGCCACAATTATAAGTGGACATGGCCTGTAGAGAGTACACATCCCAGATCCCCTTCTTCTAGACCAGACTTTGGGTATCTGGGAACCCAAAACTCTCATGCAGACTGTCCTGAACCCATTGCAGGATCTGTGTAGGCCTCTTTTTAAAGGTAGACTGTGGTGTTCACACTCAGCTAGGCTGAAGGGAGGCCAAAAAACAGCAAGGAGGGTTGGATGGAGTGTGGCCCTGTGGACTGGAGTGTCTACATAGTTATACATAAGACTCCTCAGAGTGCAAGACAAAGCAAGGGGTGGGAAGAAAAGGGACACAGGATATGCATGAGTCACGTCTTGGTGTGGAAATTCACAGAGTCCAAGAGTTCTCAATTCAAAACTAGCCTTAAAAAAGTAATTTCTCAGGATACAAGGATAGAATATATTTAACAGTTTGTTGGCTTCATTTATAACTTTTAAACACATAGAATTGTGATCTACAAGCCTCCATTTACCTGCATACCCTAATACCTACAAATGTTATAGCTAGGTCTGCTGATGAGACATGTCAACAAACAGGCACATAGTCTCACAAGGCCAGACTTATGCAGTGGCTGTAGCAGAAGGAAAATTGAAGCGTCAACCTTGGCATAAATCTCAGCTCTGCAGCTTAGTAGCCAAATGACTTTTACCTCTTCTTTAACCACTCTGAATCTAATTTCCTATATTTCTAAAATGAGAATAGTGCCTGCCACAACAATTTTGTTTTAAATAAGGATTAAATCAATAAGAGGCCTTATATACATATATACAAGATAGTCTGTAATAAAATTATACCTACATTTGTATCTATCTATCTATCTATCTATCTATCATCTATTGAGACAGGGAAAGAAAGAAGAGAATAATAGATCCTCAAGAATAACTTTTTGGTAATATTAAGGCATATTTTCTCTTTTCATTATTTCTTTTTCTTTTCATTGAGAACCTAATATGCTAGACTCCTAAGGTTTTTTTTTTTTTCTCTTTTTTCACTTTTTAAAATAGTCTTTACTTTTAGAGAAGTTTTAGGTTTATAGCAACATTGAGTGGAAGGTACAGAAATTTTAAACATACCCTCTAATCCCACATGTGCATAGCTTCCCCTTTACTAACATTCTCCAATGCATCCAAACATTTACACATTATTGTCACCCAAAGTCCATAGTTTACATTAGGGTCCACTCTTGGGTTTGTACATTCTATGCATTTGGAAGAATGTATCATGATAGGTATCCACCATTATAACATTATATAAAACAATTTCACTGCACTGGAAATTCTCTGTGCTCCACCTGTTCTTCCTTCCACCACCACCCCCCAACTCCCAACGCCTGGAAACCACAGATCTTTATTTTATTTTTCAATAGCTTTAGAGGATACACAAGGTTTTTGGCTACATGGATGCATTGCATAGTGATGAAGTCTGGGCTTTAATTGTGCCTATCACCCACTAGTGTACATTGTACTGAATAGGTGATTTTTTAATCCCTCCCCTACTTCTCACCCTTCCCCTTCTGAGTCTCCGATGTCCATTATTCCATTCTACATTAAGGCATATATTCTGTGTCAACCGCTAATCTTTTCTCTAAAATTCTCTTGTGTTTATCTACCCAGAAGCACAAAGTGTTTCCTGACTAATGCATGTTAATTCTTTGTTATATTTCAGCATTAGAACATTAAGTAATTCTCTCATTTTAGTGACCCATGAAAATCTCTTTCTTCTTCCAAGCACAAGGATGTCTGTGGTGAATTTTCCATCCCAATTTACCTGCTTATGGCTGTTTCATTTGCAGAGAAATCCCAAATAAAATTTACACAGATGTTCACACTCTTCTCTTACCCTAAATCATAACACTTTTTCTTGGGCCAGTAGGAAATCACAGCTTGCTAATAAATGCATTCAACTGTTAACTGCCATTTTACTTGTTCTATCACATGATAGAGCATTACCTCTAATTATTGACAGTATTCGCCTTTTTTCCACCTCCACTTTCTTTAATACAAAAACTATCTATATTTTCAGAAGCTTGATTTGAAATGCAGCAGGTCCTTGAATAACACCATTTCATTTGAATTTGTTTTGTTATAACTTTGCTGAGAAAAAATAAATCAGTTCCCAAACAGGGTCACTGTCTTTGTGGCATTTTTGTATTATCCCCATGTCTGCATGGGTGTTCTCCAGGTATTCAAGTTCCCTCCCACATGTCAAAGCTGTGCACATTAGGTTAATCAGTGTACTGAATTGTCCTCATCTAAGTGAGTGTGGGTGTGGATAAGAGTGTGCCCTGACATAGAATCGTGACCTGTCCAGTGTCAGTTCCCACCTTCTGCCTGAACTTCCAGGATAAGCTCCAGCCACCTGCAATCCTAAACTGGAATAGTTGGGTAAATAATTATCTTACTCACTTTTATTAATCTCTTACATATATATATTTAATTAACCTACATTTAATTAAATATATATATAAATACATATATCTCACAACATTATGGTGACTCTATTCCTCTGATTGAACTCTTGCTGATACATTACTCTCTGCTTTTTTGGTTTATTCCTTAACATTTTTCCCTTTGTTTCTGGAAACTCAAGGCTGGCTCCTATTCATATAGTCACCTCACCCTATTCTCATAATTTCATTTATTGAAATATAAATCATTCCTTCTCTTTAAAAAATCCATCCTGTTGCATTTGCTGCTCCTGTGACCACTTTTATCATGTCATGCTTTTGCGTAATCTCATAGCAAATTTTCAGAAATGGTTGGCACATGATTTACATTTTAATTTGTCATGAGGAGCTTTAATTATGCTTTGCTGAAGGAGAAACCTAACCATGGAGTAAAGAGGATAATTGCAATTTAGCTTTTTCTCCTATATTCCAAAATCTTTCCACTTCCCTATCTTCTAATAATTTAGAGAAGCATTTGAATGAAGAACATTTTTCAAAATAATAAAATCAACATCTAAAAAGATTAAGACTTTCAAAAATATTTTAGCCGCCTAACCCCAGTTAAAGAATCCTTACACTGTGGGTAGGTATGAAAAAGGAAAGAATTTTAAATCGTAGAGTAAATGTAGGAAGTCACCTTAATCCTCTAGTACTTTTTTTTCTAGGCACAGAAAACTCTCTGAGACCCAGTTTCTAGTAGAGTATCAATGTAATGTAATGTTGACTTTTTTTTTAATTCCGAAGGCATATTAACTATATAGAAGAAAAGTGGGTCAATATCTTTCATGATTTTTATGATTATAACAATAATAGAAACTATTATTCTCATTACTACCCTCACAAATGCTTTATATATTTTTATTGCAGTTATGTATTTGACAGTTTATACAGATACTTAGCATGCGATTATTTTTAAGACTAAATAAAAATATGGATAATACTAGCATAAGATCCTTATTATATAGAATACCCAAGAAGATTGATGTTTTAAATTCTTTCTATGGAGCCTCATAGTTTTCATGATCAGAATCTACTTAATTTTCTAAATAATCCAATGGGCTTAATAGGGAAGGTAGTTATGTCTACAATAACTACATATACAGGAAGAAATCAGAATTCTTGGTGGATATTATTTCCAACTTATATGTTTACCAAGTAGAAGTTCCCAGTTACTGTACTGTCTACCACCCAGGACGCTATAGAAATAGCTAGCACATAAGGATTTATTTAGGGAAATAGTGGAAGAGATTTGCGTAGTACTTCACTGAAGCCAGTTATGGGGGAAAAAAAGCTTTCAATCTGGCAACCTCAGTGAGAGGCAAATACCAGATATTTTTGTGTAGGTTCATGACTGATATGTGGGCACAAAATTACTAAAATTATCATGAATAAACAATTATAGTTGAGAGAGTTATCAATTACTTTTAATGCTAAATAAAGTGAAATCAAAGAATTTAATAGGAAATTAAATTTACAGAATATCAATATCTTTGCCTGACCTGAGTCCCACTGTTTACATAGATGAAAATGAGAAGATTTCTATATTAAAGTCTGGTTATTAAAAGAATCTGTTAAAATGAGAAAACTTTCCACATTAATAAATATGATCATTTTATGTTTTAAACATACAATTGTCTGTAGAGGCCCCTGATAGTAAATTAATTAAATCTCTGTTCCGTTATGGTGTCAACTAATTTGGAAACTCATTATTTATTTGGCACTAATTTAGCTTAGCAAATTAATTAGAAAGGGCATCGGAAAATGAATGCTTCAACATGAAAGTCCAAATCAAGACAAAGAGGCAAAATTAAAGAACTAATTTAGAGGAGAGGAACAATTACAACAGTTTCAGTAGGGCTTTCTTTCTTCCTGAAGACAGACAACTCAGTACAGAGAAGCTGCCCAGAAATGGAATTAGAAAACAGGAATCAGGAATTGTCTTTAAGCAAAATAACTCCTTCCTTACAGGAGTTGTTTACAAAAGGCGGCACTCCATGATGTGTCCATACTGTTCTCCCTGACTTCACCCTTCTTCATCATGTACACCTAGGATCCAAGGTACAATTAGTCACTGATCAAACAACCTCTACCCCTGGCCATGCTAGGGCTTTGCATATTTGGCCTCTGCATGGATTTGTAAAGAAAGAGCCTGTTTGTGACTGGAGAGACTTTAATCGTCTGGGTGCAAAAAAAAAAAAGTGGTTCACAATAGCTTCCTGGATTTTCAAATGCCATAAGACAAAAGAAGACTTTTTCTGTCTTTCTCAAGAGTTCAGGGAAGTCCAGTAAAATTAACATGAAAACATTTTCAATTTATCCCTTTGGTTTATGTGATTATCCAATTTCACTGGAATCTGAAATGTTTTCTTTAAAATTCACCAGTAGTTATCTTTTTTATGGACCGTCCTGAGAAAGGTAAGTTAAACACTGCTAATATGCACCATTATCATCTGGAAGTCTATTAATTAAAGTTTTAGTCAATCAAAAAGGATATGGTGAGTATTTACTCTATGTCAGTCTCTGGACCTATGTTCATCTCTCTCAATGGGGAACCAAGCAGACATTTTCATTTTATTTAGGGAGCATTCATGCTAGTGGGGAACTACATTTAAATGCACAATTAAATACATAACTTCAGATTTTGATAGCATAAAGGTATATGTAAGGGTATTATAAAACAGAATAACTTGGAAAACCTAATTCAGATTGAGGAGTCGGGGTATTCTCTCAAGAAATTATATTTAAGCTGAGACTTGAAGAACAAATAAGAATTTTTCTGGATGTAGAAGATCAAGAAGAGACCTCTAAAAGAGAAATGAGTCATGGGCCTCATAGCTTTGATGTAGTTTTAAGGACATTTGTAAAGACCAAGGAATGAGATGAGAAGTAGAATTTGAGACATGGGCCATTTGGATCAAGGAGAGTGTGGGAGACAGTTTAACATTTTGTATTTTATCTTCAAGTCAACGAAAACTGCTAAATATTTTTAAGACGGACAATAAAATGATCAAATTAACTGACCTAAAATGTCACACTGGATGCTGTGTGGATAAAATAGTGAAAAGGCAAATGGAAACTTTCAATTCAACAACCACCTTAGGCCACGGACAATCATAGACCAGCTTTTTACCCAGGAGCATTATGGGTGCCGATACTTTTCCTCATATTTTAACTTTTTTTTTTTCTATATTTGTGGTCTATGGTGCTTTATAGCAAGAAATCATCTCTAAGAACTATTTAAGTGTCACAGTCCATACTTGTAGATCCTGGCAATTCCATAAGCACTACTTTGATGTGAAGAGGTATTTCAGAAAAAAAGCTTGTGCCTTTCTCTCTAAGGGCACAAAGCCCTATTGACAACTTGTTGGAAAATGCAAACTTAAAGGACTAAGAGTGTCAAACTATTTGTGAACAGCTATGCATTAAATGAATGAATGATGACTCATGTTTACAGTTTGTCAAAGGCTTACTTTTGCGTTATCTAATGCTATTACACACAAAAATGCTTGCCTCTTAATTAATATCTTCCTTATTATTGAGAATATGCACTTTTTAAAACATAGATGGGCCGGGCTCGGTGACTCAGTCTGTAATCCCGCGCTTGGGGAGGCTGAGGTGAGTGGATTGCCTGAGCCCGCGGGTTCGAGACCTGCCTGGGCAACTTGGTGAGACCTCATCTCTACAATAAATCAAAAATCAGCCGGGCATGGTAGCGCATGCCTGTAATTCCGGCTACTCAGAAGACTGGGGCGGAAGGATCGCCAGAGCCCAGCGGGTCGAGGCTGCGGTGGCCGGGAGCAGCCACTGCACTCCAGTCTGGGCGACAGAGTGAGACTCCAACTCAAAAAAAATTTTTTTAATTAAAAAAATT
>CAUYQG010193585.1:0-39815 GCA_963574415.1 Tarsius wallacei
GGTGCTTTTATTTTCCCCATTTTACACAGGAAAAAACTGAGGCTAACTTGCTGAGGGTACTAATAGGCATCACTCAATGGGCCCTTGTTAAGTATCAGGCATAGAAGCTAGTCAGTTTAATGAGGTCCCACTTGTCTATCTCTTAAATAATTTTGGTCTGCTGTTTTCCCTTTAGTACTGTATTTACCAGGATTAGGCGTGTCAACATTATGTTTGCTTCATAAAATAAATTAGAAAGTTTTCCTTTGTTTTCAAATCTCTGGAAAAATGTAAAGATCATTAAAACTACCTGATAACTAAAGATTTAATAGAATTCTTCTGTGAAACCATCTGAGTCTATTGGAAGCTTTTAAATTTCTTTTGTTATAATGATTAATTCTGCCTTGACAATTCTTTATAATATATATATATACATTCTTATAACAATTTTGTTTCAACTGGTCGCAGGGTTTTTAGCTAAAGTTCTTTTTGTAAAATTGTTAAAGTTAATTTAATATGCAAAAGGTATACGGGGTAAACTTGCTTTTTTTTGTATTTTCTTCTTTCATCTTTCCCTTTTTCTATAGCAATTACATAAATTTCTATATCCCATACCTTTTGTTGTGAATAAATGATTTGATTAAAGTATGTGTGTAATTGTTAAATTTTAAATTTGGGGGCTAGTTTTGGTTTAAAGTGTTCAGATTAAAATTTTCCTGGTGTAAACCAGGTGCTTTGAGTTAACCTACATTTTTGTTTAGTCAAGGACATTTTTAACTATGCTTATCTTGCTCCAATTTATCTCCTCTCATATGTAGTTCTGTGTTGTCAGTTGGCTTTATCGAAGTATTTGTGATGGGCGGTGTGTGCATGCTTCATGGCCCTATTCAATTAAGTTCTCTATTTTTAATTTACTACCAAATCCTCCTTTGGCCTTTAATTTCATAAGGGTTATTGTAGGCTGGGTATTCTTTAATTAGAAAATGTAGACCATTTCCTTCCAACTCACAAGTTACACTTTGATTTTTAATGTAAGTACTTGTTCTTATTTTAAAAATTTTTAAGGGTTTTCTGAAGATGGCAATATATGATGAGGCAAGAGATGGTGAGGTTTATCCGGGTTTATTGATTATAGAATAGCCTTCTCTAGAGTGACATAAAGCACTACCAAGCCTTTTGAGTTTTAAGCTATTGCTGGTAGTACTCTGGTGAATAATTTTACTTAGTTAAGTTTATGGTTAAGCATAGAGGAGTATCTAATCCCAGTCTGGGTCTTAGCTATTGTGTATTCAGAATATATTAAAGTGCCGTTCATAGTTTATTTTAGTCTTAGCTGTAGCTTTTTATGGCTTCAAGATTAGCTTTATTTGTGTATAACCTTAAACATAATTTACACAGTTTGATTAATTTGAGTGAATTGTATGATGGTGGCAGTCGGTATGAAATTTGCCAGCTCTAAGGAAAATTAGTATGGCTTAGCCAAAATTTTGTCTATTGCTTAATTTTTATCACTAGTGTTTCCTATGAGGGGTGTGGTTGAGCAAGACATTGTGAGCTACTTAACTAAAAAAGTTGATGCCTGCTCTTTTTGATCTTTTGCTGATCTAGGGGGCATTCTCACCAGAATGTGGATACTTACACGTCTAACCTTACTAAGAATTAATCATAAGGCCAGAATCAAAATTGTATGTTTATGGAGTTACATAAACTCATCTAGGCATTTTCAGTGACTTGTTTTAGTGGATTAAGCTACATCCATCAAGTTGTTTCTAAATAATTCTCTCTTGAGGGAAAATTGCTAAATTTAAGTGTTATGTTAGCATGGAAGGCTTTTGGGTAATCTTTTTGGCAAATTTTTTTGGCATAGAAAGCCCAATTTTTAATGGATGTTTAGGGTTTTTGAAAAATGTTTTAATTAAGATTTGGGCTAAAACTTAGTTCTACCTGAACTTATAATTGATTTTAGTAACATATGAATACATATGTGAGCCTTAGCTAGTAGTTAATAGACTCAAGATTTTTGTTTTGGGAGTTTGGCAAAAATTAAAAAAAACAGGTAGGTACTATAACAGCTTAAGGTGGAGGATAGGAAGAGTTTGTAGAGTTCATCATACACAGTCAGAAAAATTGTGTTTGCATGTATGTGTACATTCATGAAAATATACATATAAAATAATATATATTTACTATACATAAATAACACGTTTATATATTTATAAGATAGATAAAAAGACAGACAGGTGATAGATGCTTTCTCCCTTTGTTTTTGATCAAGTTAGCTAATGGGTTATCTGTTTTGTTGATCTTTTAAAAACAGGATTTTGATTTATTGAGGTCTAGTTTTTTGCTACTCTTCACCTAATTAACTTCTGTTGCTATCCTTATAATAGCCTTCTTGTGTTTTTTAAAAATGTATCTCATTCTTTTTTATTTTTTTGATCTGAGAATTTATTTTTACAATTTATTTCTTATGGCACAAGTATTTAGTGCTATGAATTGTCCTTTGATAACTGCTGTAAATGTATGCCATGGATTCTGACATATAGCAGTTTCAGTGCCTTATTTTTTAAATTCTATAGTTCTGTATTTCTCCAAAGAGTCAATTAAAGTCTTTTACATTTGCAGATGAAAGAGGCTTTCTAATTTTTGTTTTTGCTAACAATTTTTAGCTTTATTACTTTGTGATCAGAACATTGTTTGTAACATTTCTATTTTATGGAACTTAGCAGTGTGCTGGAGTGACTCATACCGGCTTGTGAGGCCAGTTGTGTATATTTTTTCCCAACTCCTTGTTCAATGATATTATATGGGTAGCTTGAAATTCGCCATGAAAGGATTTACATTAGAGAAATTAGCAAATGCTACAAACCAGGGCTTCTTCCTTGCCACCCAAACTACTTGTTAGATACTTACTGGCACGCCAATAAACTTACTTTATGTGTGTGCAAAGAAATATATAATCCCATTATGTGACTGTTGCATAAGCTCTTGAAAAGAAGAGCTATTGTCATAGTGTAGAGTGTGACATACAGTATATTCATAAGATCTTCTGCATTTATTACGTTGCTTAGGTTTTTAAACTCTTTGATTTTTGTCTATTTCATTTTTCTTGAATTAAGAATACTGTATGGGCCAAGCATGGTGACATGCCTGTAATCCCAGAACTTTGGGAGTCCTAGGTAAAAATGATTGCTTGAGCCCAGGAATTAAAGACCAGCCTGGGCAACTTGGCAAGACCTCGTCTCTACAAAAAAATTAGCCAGGTGTGGTGGCACACGCCTCCCCAGCTACTCATGAGGCTGAAGCGGAAGGATTGCCTGAGCCCAGATGTCAAGGCTGTGATGAGCTGTGATTGTGCTATTGCACTACAACCTGGGCAACATAGTGAGAACTTGACTAAATAAAAAAAAAAAAAAAGAATTGAATATGCATGTTTCTTACTATTGTGATTACTTTTATGCCTCTTAGCATCTCCTGCAGTTTTACTTTATAAAGATAATTACTTTTTTTTTGGTACAACTCTTCAAAACTATTCATATTGTTGCCTAAGACATATCTACATTATAAATTGTGATTTCCCATTTAAAAGTACCTTTATCATGTTTAGGCTTTTTGGCTTGAATTCCATTTTGTCCGTCAAAATTGTTACCCCTACCCCTTATATTTTATGTACCAAAATGAAGATCTTTTTATTTTAGTAGATGAGTGAAACCCACTCATACTTAGTGATGTGACTGTTATTTTGGTCTCAACTCAACAAATATTTTGGTCTCAAAATATTTATAATTGTATGCATTTTGTTATATTTGCTATGTTTCTTCTTATGTGTGCTTTTTTCTCCTTAACTTTTTGTATGTGTTTAGAAAAGCTTGTGCTTTTGTTCTGGTGGCTATCATTGTACTTCCACTTTTTAAATATTTTTAAATCCTGAGGATTTGGGGTTGATTCTCTATTTTTGCCATTGACTACCTAGTTTATCAGTTTTTGCTGTTACACTTTACTCACCATACTCACATGCCGGTTATACAACAAGCAATAGGCTTACTCTGTTTTCTTCCCTCCCTCTCGCTTTTCAGTAAATTGTTTCTATTTTGTCCCAGCATGTGACATTTGTACTTTAGTCTTCCACTGTCATCCCCACAATTTTAAATTGTAATGCTCACATTTATTTACATATTCAATCTTTCCCCTGATTTTTTAGGAGTTCCAGCAAAATTATTTAACTGAAAATTTCCCAGTTCTCTCTTCATTGGACAAATCTCATTCTCTAGGACTGGCAAAATTAATCAAATAGACACATCTTCAATTTATGTTGTTATGCAAATCTTATTCTAAAACTATGTGGCTGTTATTTTCTCTTCCTTAACCTAAATTAGCAGTGAAATACCAACTCTGTCTCTCCTTCCAACTCATGTTCCCCAGAAAAAATATCTCAATTCCATGGTAATATCCTTTCACATTAAGTACCTTATTTGGACATAATGTTATCAAAAGCAACAAAAACATACCACACGTCAAAAGAAAAAAAAGTCTTCCCAAAGACTTTTTAATAATATTCCCACTGGAATATTTAGGTATAATCAGCATTTAATTCAATCTTTGCGGAAACCTGTAACCTTAATAATGATACTCAGTGCTGGCATCATCCCCAGTCAATTGCAGTTCTGTTTACACATTTGATATCTTAACATTTAGTTGAATTATCTAACCAAAACACTCCGAGCAAAATAATGGAGTAATTATATAAACACTTGGAGCAGAACAATTATAAAGCAAGAGCAGTTAACATTTAGCCTGGTTAGAGACCTCATCTGCATATGCATATCCTGAAGTTCAGGCACTAGTGGCTTTTTCTATCTTTTTATTATATTCTCCTTTGATTTTGGCGCATTTATTAGTTGTCTGTAATTAGATGTCATAGAATATTTTCTTACTTAAGTGTCAACCCTCCTATATACTAATTTCAGTACAGAGATATGCCCAGGAGCCTTGGAAACATAGGTGGAGTATAATTATAGGACACTTTGAAAGGTCAACAGGGAAGAATACATGCAGGAGTCTGTTTGTAGTTACGACCTTTTCTGCCCATGGTAGGCCTAGTATCTTCCATTTCTAATTGGGTGTTCAACTCCTTAGCTCATCAGGAAAATCTCCAACACTTAACTGTAAGTGAAAATGTCAGATGATTTTAGAAGACCTTTTTTGCAGTTCTGAATCCATTTCTTCCCCCTCCAACCCCCATGAGACATGAACAAGTGGCTAGCTAATCTTCCTTCTAATATTGCAATCTGTCCTAAACATGTCCATGCATAATTATTAAGTGTTTTTGATAGTAGGAGTAGCCACATTAGAAGTTTGGGTTGGGTGGATCCATTTCTTTATCCCCAGTGGAAAACCTTCCACAAAAGCAACTTCTCAGACCATATTTTCCTAGTGTCCTTTTACACTCTTCCATTTTGTTCTGACCACCCTCTCACACAGAAACTATAAATTCATTCTACACTCACGTGGTTAGGCACTTGACAGCTTGACTCAGTTCTCAAGGAGGATGTGTTTTTGATTCATGTGTGCCCAAATCAGTTGTTGTAAAATATCACATTTCTCAAGAATGTACTACTTGAGTCAAAGTGAAGGCAAAGACATTTAATGCAGTTTGAGAAAATGGAAATTCTCTTTGAAAAAAGAAAAACAAAAAACCTTGACACTAGCAATGTTTTTCTACAATCCAAAAGACTTAATAATATGTCAGAGACAGAACATGTTAGAATGCGATATTCTGTGCACAGGAAACAGAAATATCAAGATGCATGTGACCCAAGCAGATTTATGCTTAATCCCATTCACTATATGTGCCCTAGAATGAGGAAGGAAGGAAAATGAGAACTTTAAAGACAAAGACACATTCTCTTGACTTATATCCCAAGAATTTCAAGGAATATGTATGTGAACTTAACAGTCTTGATCAGGTGGTTAGTGCACAAAGGAACATAAATGACTCATTTTCAATTATTCACTCTCATCCCTTTTTAAAAATGTTTTTTAAAAACCATGTAATGTAATTTCAAAGGTTCAAATTATGTGACCAGTTTTTCTACGACATATGCTAAAGAACCCCTTAGTAATTAAAAACTTCTGCAGGAAGTTTTTCTGGGAGGAAGGGTATGATAGCAATCTTCCAGCTTTTTTGTTTTTGGTTTTGGTTTTGATATTGATGTGCCTTTTTCTAAAATAGCTCAACTCTCCTTATGAATAATTATCCTTATGGTATTTTAATAGTATGTTCTTTAGCCTTCTTCTCCAATCTAGAAAATGGGAGGTCAACAAGACGAGCCCTCTGTGAAGCAGATGCCAAGAAATAGTTAGCAATGCAAGAGATTTATTGAGAGTTATGTTCATACAACACCAATTAGGAAGAGAGCAGGAGAAGGCAGAGAGAGAGCCTTCGGTGTGCAATGCAGTCCTGACATTTGTCAAAGGAAAGGTGAAAGAAGGAAGATTGGGTTGGACGAGACTCAGACCATGATGCAACTCTGAGAAAATGAACGAATTCTAGTGATATGTACATAATTATTAAACTCACATGAGACTTGTATATAAAGCACAAGGTCAGTTTGTGACTTTTCCAAGGTAGTTCAAGAGAGAAAATGCTACTAGGAGTGTTGTTAAATTGTTGGATCTACAAAGATCAAAACACTACAGCATTTATGCCAAGGCTATGCTTTTATCTGGCAGCCCTAACCAATTACTGAGCACAGCACTAGGCAGGAATACTGTGGCCTGACCATTTCTGCCCAATGTGGACTCTTCTATGGGCAATGCATGAGAGTTCTCCATTAGTTTGGCAATATTTTCTCAGAGTTGCACCACAGTCTAAGTCTCTTCCAATCCAATCTTCCTTCTTTCACCTTTCCTTTCACCAATGTGAGGCCTGTATTGCACACTGAAGGCTCTCTCTGCATTCTCCTGCTCTCTCCCTAATTGGTGTTATAGGAACATATCTCTCAATAAATCTCTTGCACTTCTATTTCTCGGCATCTGCTTGGCAGAGGGTTTAACTGTCCCAGGGACCATCACTTGCCTGCAACTAGAATGGTCTGTCTGTATAGCACTGTCCTTGTCTTGTTAATCAGCAGAGCTCAATTAGAAATCTGTTTGTTGGGTCTAGCAATAAGATGTGTTGGTTCCTTCAACACTGTCTATGCCAATAGCTCTGAAACGCTTATAGTTCTCTCAAATTTGCCTTGCACTTTCTTCCCTCCTCCATTGCCATTACCTGGTTTACTCCTATTCACACTTAGACTAATAGCAGACTTCCATTCAAGAACAAACAGCAGAATAAAATCTTGGTGCAATGAATTTAAAAATAAGTGGCAATTTAGGCCAAAGATGACAGGATTGTGCTTTGGGGGGGGGGTTGGGTTTTGGGGCTTTTTTTGTATGCTATCTTTCATCACCTAGTTATGTCTCCCTGGAAGTCCATTCAGTCTCAGAAGAGAAACAAACAAACAAAAAACCTTAATCAGTTAGTGCTGTCTGCCATCAGCAGAAAGAAGGGCAAAGAAAGTTCCAGTGTGTGTGTCATTCATCCAAGATCTAGGCTTTAGTGAGGTCAGTGGAATATTACTGTCTCACACCAACAACAACAACAAAATACTTCTCTGTGACCAGAAAGCCAGCATGAAATCCCTTCCATTTATTTAATGAGGTCATTCCAAGAATCAAATGATTATATGTACAACATGTTTTCAAAAAGAGTTGTGTTCCAATTATACTACCATATTTCCCTAAATACTAGCCCAATTTATATCACATAGCTGCTCTAGCATAATAATGTGCCTCACTGAAACAAGTAGACAAGGAAAGAGAAGGAAGGAAGGAAGGAGGGAAGGAAGGAAGGAAGGAAAAGAAGTGGGGAGTGAGTAGCCGGGCTCGGTGGCTCAGCCTGTAATCCCTCGCTTTGGGAGGCTGAGGTGAGTGGATTGCCTGAGCCCGCGGGTTTGAGACCCGCCTGGGCAACTTGGCGAGACCTCATCTCTACAATAAATAAATAAATAAAAATTAGCCAGGTGTGGTAATGCACACCTGTAGTTCTAGCTACTTGGAAGGCTGAGGCAGAAGGATCGATGGATCCCAGCAGGTCGAGGCTGTGGTGGCCGGGAGCAGCCACTGCACTCCAGTCTGGTGACAGAGTGAGACTCCAACTCAAAAAAAAAAAAAAAAAGAAGGGGGGAGGGAAAACGAGAGAGAAATAAAGAAAACTGTGTTCAATAAATAGAATGGCAATTGTGATAATAACTTCATGACAGCCTTTGAGCCCAGTACTTGGCATTCAAACATATCCGCCTCAACTAAGCAAAAGGGTGTTAAGGTATTCCTATAGCATGGAAACTGAAGATGAAACTCAATGAAGCTAACACCAGACTGGCCACACAGAATTCTACGTTTCATTGACAATGATCTGGCATTTATGTGCCTAGGTAGAGCAGCATACTTAGAAATTGTTTTGTAAAAGCAGACTCCAAATTAAGGAAATGAATAAGTGACTAGAGTACCACAAAATACCAAAGCCCTTTGGAACCTTAGGTATTTTTTCTTACAGAAACAGTGTAACACAGTGTAATTAGCTATCAAACCAATGTAAAAGACAACCTGGATCACTCATAATGAACCTGAAATAGAAGGTATATCACTGGATCCAACCTTACCAAAGTCTCTTATCCCTAGGGGAATGTCCATGTGTAGTTCCAGTACGAAACTACACATGGAATGTATGACCAAAGTCTGTTCCTCCAACCATGACTTTCCCACAACTCTAGGTGGCTCATAACTCTCTAGGTGCTGTACCCTGAGGGCCCCTGGGTGCTGTATCCCACCCAACTCCCAAACCCAGAAAAGGCTGTCAGCATGAAGTGTTCTAATAATACCCGTGTGAGCTTGTGAGCATGAAGGGCTCTAATCACACCTGTGTGAGCTTGCAAGGAAGGATCTTTCCCTGGAAAAGACATGGACGTACTTGAAACTAAAAAGTGAAAAAGCAAACAAACACACAAAAAATCAGGTGGCAAAGGCAGGATACTTCTACAAACTTTTTGTGTCCTCAAGAAATTAGTCTACTAATTAAACTCTATTAAAGTATATTAATTAAACTCTAATGCAAGTAATATTGTTTGAGATATATTGTTTCAGTGAGGCACTGTATTAAGTGCTTTACACATTTTACTTAATTGTCCTAGCTCCTATGAGATAGGTATTATTATTCTCTGCCATTTTATAGATGAGGAGACTGGGGTTTAGAAATATTAATGCACTAGTCCAAGGTTGAAGAGCTAGCAAGTGATGGAGACACAGAATTTTGACAAGACAAAGATCCAGTGTGACTCCAGCTGTACCACTGTGCAATAAGGCTTCCTGTCCAATCCTATTAAGCTGTCAGGAAGAGTGATTACTCACAGGAATGGCAAATAGATTTTAAGTCATGCCAACTCTAATCTATTGGAGGTTGTTTTGATAAAGAGTCTAATGTTCCATCAGGGCTCAGTGAAAAAGAATGTTGTGATCATCTAGCAATGTCTGCTATTGGTGAAAAAATGGCAGAGTAACAATATTTGCTGCATATTGGCCATTCCTGGAATAATGAATTCTCTGGAGAGTTTCCATCTTTAATTTAACTCAAGTTAGAATTATAAGAAGAAAAATAACATTGACAATTGCTGCCACTCCTGATTTATTTTTTAATGGAAAGACACCCATCTGTGATATAAAACTTAAAAATGGAATACAAGCTGCTAAATTGTTTTGAAGTCTGTGTTGGTAAAAGTTAACCTCAAAAACCATCACTTAAAACATTCTATAATTTTTTTTAATGGTAAAGGAAGTGCTAATACAATAGCAGAGACAAAAACAACAACACTTATAACTGACAACCAACTGCCAGGAGTTCCATCGGTCAGCACCCAAACTAATAAATCCTAGTTTCCCATCAACCCAGGGAGACACACAGGAAAATCACATCTGTCTGACTATATCTGTGCACTTTCCATCACCAGACCAGCAACCACCATGGTCCAAGCCACCTTCATCTCTCACCTGAGTGACAGAGTAGACAAATATTCCCCAATCTGGCCTCATGCTTCCATCTTTGTCGTCTACGTTTTTAGCACAGGTGCTAGAATGATTCTTTTAAAACAAATCAGATCCTGTCATTCTCACTCCCCTGATCAAAACCATCCAATGACATCCTATATTACTCAGAGTCAAAGTCAATGTCCACATAGTGACCTATAAGGCTATGTCTAAGCTGCCCCCCTTTTTTCCTATCTTCATCTCACTACTATGCCCTTGCTCCTCCACACTAAGGACACCAGCCTCTTTGTTATTCTGCAAATGTGTCATGCATGCTCCTATCTCAGGACTTTTGTACCTGTGTTTCTCCCTGTCTGGAACGTTCTTCTACCAGACATCCCCACAGTTAGCTCACTTTCTCAGCTCCTTCTAGTATTTGCTCGAATGTCACTTTCTCAATGAGGTCTTTTTACTTAAACTTGCAACCCCACATCTTCTACCAAAGCTCCCCTCTCTGCTTTTTCAAACCTATTTTCTCCATGTAACTTATTACTATCCTATTCTCTACATATTCACTTTTTATTTGACTCACCCCTACTTTCCATGGCACAAGACTGTAAATCTCATGAGGTCAGAGGTATTTTCCATTTTGTTCTCTGCTCTATCTTTAGTTTCTAAAATTGTAACTGTCACACAGTAGGCACTCCATGAGTGAGTGAATGAATTGAGCATCTGACTCATAAATTCTGTTTCCTGTAAAATGGGGAAATAAAGTAAATTCAAATTTTCCAAACACTTTTTTCATGTGGATCCTGAACTCAGACAGATTTTCTAAATAGTTCTAAATGTAGCCTTATGTGGAGACCTTGGCCTATTTCTTGACTAAAGATACCTATTTCTGAAAGTCTTAGTCCCTAAGACACCACACCAGAGCTCTCAGTCTGCAATGACCACAAGAACATACCCTGTCCATATTACATGCTATGGTTTGAATGTTGGTATCTCCCTCCTCCTCAAATTCATATGTTGAACCTTAATCCTCAATCCCCAATGCAAGAGTATTTACAATTGGGGTCTTAGGGAATGATTGGCACATGAGGGCTCTTCCCTCAAGAACGAAATTAATGCTTTTATCAAAAAGGCTGAAAGGGAGCACCCTTAGCCCCTCCCACTTCTTCCACCATGTGCGGACACAGCAACAAGGTTCCATTTTGAAAAGAGGGAGTGAGTCTTTATCAGGCATTGAATCTGCTGGCACCTTGATCTTGGACTTTCCAGTCTCCAGAACTGAGAGCAATGAATTTATGTCATTCATAAATTACCCAATCTAAATTATTGGGTATTTATCATAGCAGCCCAAAGGGACTAAGGCAGAAGTTGGAATTGAGAGTGGGGTGCTGCTGCAATAAATACCTAAAAATGTGTGAGTGGCTTTGGAACTGGGTAATGGATAGAGAGACTGGAAGAATTTTGAAGTGCATTGCCATGAATGGAGGATGATGGGCAATTTTGGTGAAGACTCAGAAGAGGTGAGCTATAGAGAAAGCCTCAATCTTTTTAGAGATTACTTAAGTGGTGTGATCAGAAAGTTGGTAGAAATATGAATGGTAAAGGCCCTTTTGATGAAGTCTCAGACAGAAATGAGGAACATGTTATTGGAAACTGGAGGAAAGTCAATCCTTGATCTTGTCTGAATTATGTTTGCATCCTAGTGTTTTGTGGAAGGCAGAACTTGCAGGTGATAAACTAGGATATTTGGTGGAAGAAATCTCTAAGCAAAGTGATGAAGGTGCATCATGGCTTCTTCTAACTACTTATAGTAAAATATGAGAAGGGAGAAACAAATTAGAGTTTATAATCAAAAGAGGAACAGAAAGTTAAGATTTGGAAAATTCTCAGTCTAGCCACGCTGTAAAGAATATAAAAACATGCTCAGGAGAGAACACAAAGGGTGAGGCCAAGTGACTGTCTGATAAGAAAATTAGTAGGGATAGGTGGAAGCCTAGTGCTATTCACCAAGACAATGAAAAAATGACCCTGTGGGTGGCTATCTCACCCATCACAAGCTTGGAATGCCAAGACCTTGAGAGCAGAAGGATTTCAAGTCTTCATTTTTCACATTCCAATGCTCTACTCCTTGGCCACTCCATTTGTGCCTCAAGTTGGCCCTGGTATAGCTTGCCCTCTGAAGTTAATAAACCTTGGTGGCAACTGCACAGTGCCATCTCCAGCAGAGTGCAAAATGCATGAGCTGTGGGGACATAGCTACCTCCACTTAGATTTCAAAGAATGCCCTGGAGAGGCTAGAGACCCAGGCAGAGAACTACCACAGAGGCAGAGCTACCACAATGAACCCCCATTGGGTAAGTGCCAAGTGGAGCCATGAGGTCAGACACCCCCTCTGAGACCTCATAATGATAGAGTTACTGATGTGAAACTCCAATCTGGAAGAGGCAAAGGCAAGAGACTCTACCTATGAGAGTTGCAGCTTGGACTGCGTCCAGCAAAACCATTTGGTGTGGGTCCCAACCTTCACCCTAGTGCATCCAGATCACAGAACTTCAAGTCAAAGATTATTCAGAAGCCTTGAGATTTAATGATTGCCCTGTTGAGTTTTAGATTTGGTCAGGACCAATCCCCCCCCCCTCTTTTTTTTTTTTCTTTTCTATTTCTCCCTATTTAGATAGAAAAGTCTGTTCGGCACCTATCCTACCATTGTATTTTGGAAGTACATAACTTTTTTTAATTTCATAGCTTCACAGCTGGAGAGTAATTTGTCTTAGAATGAATCATACCTTGAGTTTCTCACCCATATCTGATTAGATGACGTTTAAATGAGACTTAAAATTTAAACTTTTGAGTTGATGTTAGAATAAGCTAAGACTTTGGGGGCTACTGGTACTTTTCATGCAGGAACACACATTTTGGAGAGTCAAAGATGAAATACTAAGATCTGAACGCTGGTGTCCACCTACCCTCCACTCCAAATTCATATGTTGAAACTTAATCCCCAGTGCAGTAATTGGGGCCTGTGGAGGTAATTAGGTAATAATATTAATGTACTTGCAAAAGGGATTGAAGGGAACATCCTAGCCCTTTCTACCATGTAAGGATCCAGCTGCAAGACACCACCTTGGAAGCAGAGAGCAAGCCCTCACCAGACACTGAATCTGCTGGCACCTTGATCTTAGGTTTCCCAGTCTTCAGAACTGTGAGCAGCCCATTAATGTCACCCATAATTATCCAGCATAAGGTACTTTGTTATAGCAGCCTGAACTAAGACACGATTCCACCTGTATTCTTCAGACCTGCAGCACTGGAATCAACTGAGAACTTATTAGAAGTGCAGAATCTTGGTCCTCATTCCAAAACTAATAAATCATAATGTGCATTTGAATACCACACTCCCTCCAGGTGATTCTTATGCACATGAAACTTTGAGAAGCAATATTCTCCATGATGAGTTTCCAACGAAGGGCTGAGATTTTATCAGTGGAAACACAGCCAATGTTCAGAATTGAGGAAACTCAGGTGTTGCTTGTTCCTAGAAAACAGAACTTCAAAAAAAGTAGAGTGAAGTTGTGAGCCTACCATTTCCAAGTACTGCATCAGTGACATGTGAAATATAAAAATAAAATAAAAAAATCTTTTCTCGATATCCCATGCCTCCTTTTTAGCTAGAGTCCTACATCCAGCATGTATCACAGCTTAGGCAGGAAAGCATCGTACCAGGAAGTGACCTAAGCTCTCCCGTTGTGTGCCCACTTTGAGATCATGTTTTCCTCTTTGGGGACCAGCTGACTCATCTGTTAAGGTGAGACAGTCCCTGTCTCCCTCAGAGACATTTTGAGAGGAAATCATGTTTGTGAAAGTTCTCTGAAAAGAATACTAGTGCTGCATAAAATGAGGTATTTAAGCATTAGTATTTTACTTGCCATTTCCTAACACATGCTTGGTTCATGCTTAGTAAGATGGATCCAGGCCATATCACGATTCACATTTGAGGACCAACTGTTGTTTGTTCTTAGACTTGAAGTCATAGCAGCTAAGGTAGGATATATTCCAATTAAATGGTTTTGGTTCTAATTATCTTGCACAGCACCCACACAGCAGTAAGTTTTCCCTTACCACTCACAGAATTATAAGAAATAACTGTCCTTCCTTCCTGAATCACCACAACCATCTCCCCAAAGGCCTGTGTTTCAGCTACCAGGTCCCTAGTGAGTCTTGCATCACATTGAGGAGCAAAATAGCCTTGTCCACATCAAGAGAGAAACTTTACACCTACCATGGCAGACAGCTATTGTCCCTGGATCAACAGAAAAACCACAGCTTGAGACTTGCATACTGTCTATCTACACATGGGGACATGTCATCAATGGTATCCTGGTCTGAGCCCTGTCCACTACCTGTGTCCTGGTACATGAACTCCTGCCCTGCCTGTGTGTAAATCTGATTCCCACTGATGGCCTTGTGCTTGCTTCAGATATTTGGGTGTCAATCACAGCTCTACTGCTCAGAGTCTTTGTCTGCTCCCTTTGGTTTATGCTAATTCATTCTGACCTCATCGTTGTCTAAATTCACAGGATTCGCCCACCTGCAGTTCCACAGTTCCCCAGATCCCTCGCTTATGATCCTTGCCTGTCTGAAGCAACAACAGTCAGACCCAAAGTGCCTGGGCCTGGCCCCTTCTGGATCATTTGATCCCAAGACCTCTCAAGATCTAGTACTGACCACACTCACCTGTGCTTCATTCTCATGAAACAGCATGCTCTACTCTTGCTCTGTCTAGTTGTCATTGTTATCTACAACTCCAAGGCAGTTCTAGGGGATGCTCTCTAACAGCTGCCAGGCTGGATTTTTTTTTTTTTTTTTTTTTTGGATCTATTCTTTTTCTATTTTTGGAGTACAGTGATGGGATCTTGGCTCACTGCAACCTTGACTTCCTGGACTCAGGCAATTCTCCCACCAAAGCACCCTGCCCATCCTGAGTAGTTGGGACTACAGGCACACATGGCCACGTCCAGCTAATTTTTGCATTTTTTGCAGAGATGAGGTCTCACTATGTTGCCCGGGCTGGTCTCGAACTCCTGGGCTTAATTGATTCTCCCACCTCAGCCTCCCAAATTACTGGCATTACAGGCATGTGCCAACATGTCCAGCCTAAATTTTTTTTTATGTACTGAAGTATAATAAACATACAGAAAACTAAATAAATCATAAACAGTTCAATAAGTATTGAGTGAACCCACCTGTATAATCCTCATTTGGAACAAGAAGAAAGAGGACATTAACAGCTCTCAAAGCCCCCGAATGCCCTCTCCCAGTGATTAATATTTCTCCCAGCCGGTCTCGGTGGCTCAGCCTGTAATCCCGCACCTTTGGAGGCTGAGGTGAGTGGATTGCCTGAGCCCGCGGGTTCGAGACCTGCCTGGGCAACTCGGCGACACCTCATCTCTAAATAAATCAAAAAATTAGCCAGGCATGGTAGCGCGCGCCTGTAGTTCCAGCTACTTGGAAGGCTGAGGCGGAAGGATCGCCGGAGTCCAGCAGGTTGAGGCTGCGGTGGCCGGGAGCGGCCACTGCACTCCAATCTGGGCGACAGAGTGAGACTACAACTCAAAAAAAAAAAAAAAAATTCTCCCTAAGAAAAACACTTCCCCGACTCAAAATAACCATTCCCTCGACTTGTAACACCATAGATTTGCATGCTTTTGCACTTCATATGTGGAGTCATGTAGTATGCACTCTTCTGTGCCTTCCTTATTTATTTATTTATTTATTTATTTATTTATTTATTTATTTATTTATTTGAATTGGATTCTCACTCTTGTCGCTCAGGCTGGAGTGCAGTGGCATGCTAACGGCCACCACAGCCTCAACCTGCTGGGTTCAGGTGATCCTTCCACCTCAGCCTTCCAAGTAGCTGGAACTTCAGACGCACACCACCATACCCGGCTAGTTTTTTTGTGATTTATTGTAGAGACGAGATCTCACCAAGTTACCCAGGTTGGTCTTGAACCCCTGAGCTCAGGCAATCCTCTCGCCTCAGCCTTCCAAAGTGCTGGGATTGCAGGCTGAGCCACCATGCCCAGCCTCTTCTTTTATTTACATGATGTTTGCAAGATTCATCAATGTTGCAGGCAGCAATCATCTATTCTTTTTGGTTTTTACTATATTTCATTTCATTGTATGAATACACCACTATTTACCTACTTTTGATGGGCATTTGATTATTTTCAGTTTTGTTCTATTAAAAACAGTATTGCTAAAAAATAGTCTTGTGCATGTCCTCTGGAGAACACATTTCCTATTGGGTACACAACCAACTGGGCTCATAATAGCTGGGTGGGAGGATATGCACACCTTAGCCTTTAGTAAATGTGGCAGTTTTCCAAAGGTGGTATGCCAAATTAAACTTCTATCGACAGTTTATGAGAGTTCCAGTTAACCTATATCTTTGCAAACGTCTTTTTCATTTTAACCATTCTGGTTATTGTGATTTAATGTAATTTCCCTGAGGACTGGTGATTTCAAGAACCTTATTTATTTATTGTCTATCTGAATATACATTTTCATAAGTGCCTGTTCAAGTCTTTTGCCCATTTTTCTATTCACACATTTTTGTCTTACTGAGAGCTCTCTATATGTTAGCAGTATTTGTAGGTAGTGCAAATTCCTTCTCCCACTCTGTGGTTTGACTTATTGCTCTGTTAATGGTGTCCTTGATAAGGAGAAGTTTTTAACTTATTGTAAGTCTAAAAATCAATTTTTTCTTTATGTTTAGGCTTTTTTTTTTTTTTTTTTTGAGTTCTGCAAGAAGTACAACAATTGACAGACTGCCTTTGGTGCAAAATTGCCCCCACATTAGCATCTGTTGATATGAAAGTCACTCAAAATAGTCCACCCTTTTACAATCTGTATTACTTTAATTTCTTAGATTTTCTTTGAACATTTTGACTGTTCTCAAAAGTCAGCCCAGAGTTTGCCTAGACTTTCCATTTATCTTCATGCTGCTAAGCTACTATTCATCTTGTCTTAAATATATAATAAGATTTGCTAACATAGACTTAAGAAATTTCATCCCAAGAGATCTCCAGTAAATGCAACAAGAATCTCCTGGGGGGGGGGGGGGTGTTCGTCATAATCAGTTGGCAATTAGTTTGCTAAATAAAAACAATAATGATTGTGTTTAATTGTATTGCCTTATTTAAAAAAAAAAAAAAAAAAGATTAGCCTTGAACCGTTAGGGTCATTAAACCCCAGAGACTCTTTGGGGCAATCTCAATCCTCACAGCAGAGAAGGTTATACTCTACCATTACACACATCTTTTAAAGAGAGAATATTTGAAGCACAACTATAAGAAATAATATATGTAAGTTCATAAAGCAGCGCCTGTCACATAATAAACAGTCAATAAATCTTAGCTATTGTTATCATTACAAGTTCCTTATTTTGCAGTTGTAAAAATTGAAACCCATAGAAATAAAATATCCTGTCTCCACTCACATGGCTTTCTAGTTACAGAATTAAAGGTAAACCCTCCATTGTCAGATTCTCAAGCAAGGGATCCCTTCTACTAAACTGCATAGTCTCTCAAAATAGCTTACCTATCCCTGAATTGTAGCCCATATCTTTAAAATAAAAAAAAATTAAAAGTAAAAAAATAAATAGCTTACCTTACAACAGTTCTATAAGGTATTTACCAGAAATATGGATTCATTAACTTCTAACAACTGATAGGAGACAAGAGCTCATATTTTCACTTTTTATCACCTTATAAATTATAATACTATGTTTGTAATAATTTGATCTTTATGTTATAAAACATTTTTCAAATTTTTAATTTTAAAAATCTTTTAAATAAATATGAATTTATCTTCTCCACCAACATAGATATGAGTGTTTCTGTTAGCTTTTGTTGATTAACAAACTAACCCAAAATTTGGTAACCTAAAATAATCATCATTTACTTTCCTCATGAATCTATGGTCACCAATTTAAGCTGTGCTTACCTGAGTTGCTCTTCTGATCTCAGATAGGCTCACTCACACATTTGTACTCATTATCAGGTCAGCTGTGCAGCTTTCCTTCTGGGAGTTTAGTGGGTAATGCCTAGGGTGTTGGCGTACTTGAGTCATGTGTCTCTCATCACCCCATAGGCAGGGTGAGTTTATTTACATGATGATCACAAGTATCCAAAAGAGCAAATAAAGTGTGCAAGCTATTCACAATAACAAAAACATGGAACCAGTGTAAGTGCTCATCGTGGTGGACTGGATAAAGAAAATGCAGCACATATACACCTTGGAGTACTATGCAGCTACAATGAATGAAATCATATCCTTTGCAGCAATGTGGATACAACTAGAGGCTATTATTCTAAGCAAATTAACATAAAAACAGAAAGCCAAATGCCACATGTTCTCACTTATATAGGGAGCTAAACACTGGGTCCATAAGAGCATAAGGAGAGGAACAACAGACACTGGAGACTTCTAACAGGAGGGAGGAGAAAGGGGAGAAAGGGAAGAAAACGTACTTGTTGGGTACCAAGCTCACCATTTGGGTTATGGGCTTAATGGAAGCCCAAACCTCATTACCAGGCAAAATGCCTATATAACAAAACTGCATATGTACCCCCTTGAATCTAAAATTTAAAAAAAACAAGACAAAAACAATCAAGTGCAAGGCCTCTTGGAGCCTAAGCTCAGACAAAGTCAACCATTTGGTTACACTCAATTGGTCAAAACAAGTAACAAATCTACCTCAGGTTCAAGGGCTGAGGAAATAGATCTCACCTCTTGATGGAGGGCAAAATCACACTGCAAAAAGTTAGGTATTGAGAGGAAGATAATTGTGTCCATTTAAAAAATAAAATTTACCACTGTGAGTATACCTGAAAACCAGATAAGCATGGTAACTCTATCCTTGTTTGGATTGGAATTCCTGTTATCTTTTAGTAAAAGAAAGCTTTTCCTGCACTCAGAGATGAGGGTTTACATTTATCTACCATCAATTGAGCAAAATCATAATAGGCAGTACTGATAAGGGAATGAGGAAACAGACTTTCTCATATGCTGATAAGTGTATGCATCAAAGTATATATGTATTGAATCAGTAATTCATGATGAAGTTATCAAAAATAAATAATCATGGATGTCATAAAGATGTATCTTTCTGGCTATGTAATAAAGCACTGTTTTTAATACTGGAAAACTTGGAAAATTACTGTCCGAAAGTAATTGGTTAAATACATTATGATATAACCACATAATGGAATACTATACAGTCATTAAAATGAAGCTGAATATTTTAGTAGAATATTACATGATATAGGAAGGTAGTCACAAAATATTATGGTCAAAAAGATTACATATGGTGTTATTTGCTTTATTTCTATTTTTTGATAATACTACTTTCTCAAAATATTACAATTAGTGTTTTTGTTTTTGCAATGAAAAGAATAAGCACTCTTTGACATATGTCAATCTCTTTGCCTGCTACAAGTGTAACCAAAAAAAAAAAAAAAGGCTCTAAGTCTGTCTTCAATCATATAGTATTACCAAAGAAGACCTTACAAATCTCCACGGACTATGATGTATTGTTTAAACTTGAAACTGTGTTGACTCATGACTGGGCTTGGCAGGCATTTGCTGTTTAATCCTTCCATAACTTGTATAGGCAGTAAAATTTACTTGGAACAGAGGTCAGAAATTATTGCTAATAGGTCCGGCTTTTCCATGCTTTAGTCAAATGACTTGGAGAAAATCACCATGTCTTTTTCACTTCATTTTCCCATCTGTCAAATGAAGATACAACTGACTTTAAACTCCTTGAGAAATTCAACTTTGTGTCCTCAACTTCCTCACCTGGGGATGCATTTTATGTGTCCAATAAATAGCTTGCCTGCCTCCCTCATGGAGGTATGTGAGAGTGTATGGGTAACGTATCATCACTCTATAAGCAATGTTTCCAAAAGAAGAGACAATGAATCAGATACTTCTTACCCACCATGTCAGAACCCCTCATATTTGCTTATCCCCAGGGCATTTGCCACTTGTTCCAACCTCAGTGGTTACCAACCCTGTAGGAAGTCTGACCAACATCACATGGGCACAGCCCCGCAGGATCTCTTCATATACCCATACCCTCCCCCCTCCTGCCTCCTTCCCCCAAGATTTTCCTGTAGATGCAGAAAGAGTTAGAGCACGTAAAGATTCCAGTGAACTCCTTCCTATAGCACCAAAGGTAGCTTCTTTATGCTATGGGACAAAGAGTAGTCATTTTATGGGTGAGGGTGATCTATCCTGACTGCCTTCAAGAAGCTAGGGTTGCTGTTACACAATGAATGAAGAAGAGACAGTCTAGAAGTAGAGGATTCCCTGGAGCATCCTTTGGTGTTTCTCTGCTTGGCAATAATGGTAAACAGAAAAGCAATCACAGCCTGACATAAACAAGACAAAGAACCTTCAGGGATGAAAGTTTGGGTCATCTGATTGGTCTAGCAACATTTTGGTTGGTCATAGGTAGGGGAAATCTAGGATAGATGGTGGAGGGGGAGATGATAAATATCAGTTGGGACCTTGGGACTAGCTGGAACAGTGGCAATTGTAGTTTGTTTCGTTTACCTTCTTGTAAGTCTTTTTCAGAGTTTGCAGTAGCCATTACCTTGAAGAGGTCTCTGACTGGACTTGTACCTCCCCTCCCATAAAAGGTGTTATTTTGTAGTATAGAAGCCATATATAATGCTTCTACTCACACCTACTCTGAGCACCTCTTGCCTCTTACTCAGAGTCTCCTGTTGATATGAAATGGGACATACTGCAGAGCCCATATATGCTTAAGCAGGAGGTTCAGAGGAATTAACACCCAAGAGGTTAACTTTTTACTGGGAAAGATGGAAGCCAGAGGATAAATTCTCCACCCTTCCTCCCTTCATGCAGACCATCTTGCAAACTGGTGGCTGACTTAAGAATGTACCTTTGTATTGGCTTCCCCTCCTTTCCTGACTCATTCCCCTTTTTCTTCACTCCTATTCCTAGGGATTGTACTCCCTAATAAAGAACTAGGACACAAACCTCTGCCTCAGGCTCTGATTTCTGTGAAAACCAGCGTAAGACAGAAAATAATTGGCATGCACAGCCGTGGTATTCATGCCTGGGCAGTGTGACTTGTGGGTAGGCAGCAAGTCTCATAGGGGCGGGGCACAATAGCCTATCTTCCCCAGAAGCAAAGGAGTCTGCATGAACTTCCCAGGGGCTTGACCCAATGCCCAAGATTAAGGCAAGGAGTGGCCCTGAAGTGAACAAATGGGCCAATCTTCCCATAATTCTTTTACTCTTCATCAGTCTTAGTGAACAGTTTCTGTTCTGATGGAGCTGACCTCATCACCCCAAAATTGGGCATAAGACCAAGTCTGGCCCATCAGAGGCTCCCTTTCTCCTACTGCTATAGTTTGAATGTGTCCCCTCCAAATTCATGTTAAAACACTCCCTGCCTGGGTGTGGTGGCTCACGCCTATGACCCCAACACTTTGGAAGGCTGAGGTGAGAGGATTGCCTGAGCCCACGGGTTCGAGACCAGCCTGGGCAACTTGGTAAGACCTCATCTCTACAATCAATCAAAAAATTAGCTGGTAGTAGTTCCAGCTACTTGGAAGGCTAAGACAGAAGGATCACCTGAGCCCAGCAGGTCGAGGCTTTGGTGGCTGTAAGCATGCCTCTGCACTCCAGTCTGGGCAACAGACTGAGAAAAAAAAAGTCCCCATTGTGGTGGTGTTAAGAGGTGGTGCCTTTAGTTGGTTGCTGGCCATGAGAGTTCCCTCTCATGAATGGATTAGTACTTCATAAGATGGCTGTATGGAATTAGCTTAGACTCCTTATTTTTTTCTCCACCATATAAGGATGCCACCATGAGAAGACATCATAGATGGAGCAGCCCTTATCAGACATCAAATCTGCCAATGCCCTGACCTTGGACTTTCTAGCCCCCAGAACTGTGAGAAATACTTTTCTGTTGTTTATAAATTACCTAATCTGTGGAATTCTGTTATAGCAACATAAGCAGACTCAAGATACCTACATATCATGACTGCTTCAGGGATTGGTCTCTTACTGGAACCAAGCCAACCTTGGACTATCTTGACTAGTACTACAAGAAAAAAATACTTTCTCTCTGCTGGGGCACTGCAGTTGGAAGTGACAATGTCAGTTTTGAGCTTCTAGTGGCTTTTATTTGTGAGACATGGAATCTGCTCAATAATTAAGCCAACAAGAAAAAAAAGCAGAGCTTAGAGCTAAAAATAGAGATTTTTTACTATTATCAAAGGACCAAGTTGGGACTAGCAAGAGATAAGAATGCATCAACATTTAGGAAAGGAGTCAGGATTTTTTATGACTACAGCACTGGGACAATGTGTTGGGACTTTTTTTTTCTTTTAAAGATGTGGGGTACAATTCAGGATTAGGTATACAAGTGGTCACCATATAGGTATAGTTTGGGCCTCCCTTTGGTCCCTACTTTGCCTGGTTTGAGATCAGGCACGCTTATTAATGCTATGTGCTCCCCCTCCCTCCCCAGGCAGCTTCTGGCCACTGCCAATCCCTTTCTTATAGCATTGGTAAATCTCTATAGAAAACGGTGGGACTTTTCTTAGCCAAGATTTGAGGGTAGTCAAAAGGTCATTATAGATAGTGCAAGGATAATTGTCTAAAAGACAGAGCTAACTTCAGACCTGGCTGACTCTGGGGGCCCAAATAATATAATCATAACTGTCTCTATTTTCAGCTGAGCTCTGCTTTTGTTCTGTTGTCTTCATTACTGGGCAGATTCCATGTGGAGAGCAGCCGTAGCCTTGGGGCTCTGTGTGGTGGCTATATTAACAGCAGTCGCTGGCAGTTGAAGCAGTCAGGAAGCGGAGAGAGAGCTGTGATGAGGCAGCTCTGGAGAGGGGGAGCCACAGGTGCAACCCTGCTTTGGGAGGAAGCAGTAGTTGATGACTGCAGCAAAGAGGATAGATGCACCACCCACTCCTGGATCTGGTGGGGGCTGTAAGGGAAAGACTGTCAAAATCAAAGCCAGAGTTCTAGGGATCCCCTGGAAAGAAGCTAGGGAGAGACATTATTCTTTTGATTGGCACTTTTTTTTCTCTGTGACTCCACCTTTGTCCTGCTAAAGGCAAGAACAAGATCAGATGTGAAGCAGGTGACATTTGACAGTCACGGTGCAATATTTCCTTTTCTCATAACTGTGACATTCCCCTATGACACCATTTGGATTTCTCACTCCCGCCCAGAATTCTAACAGCTGAGTCATGAGAAGTGACAGACAGAAAAACAATTCTTTCTTTGCTTTTAATTTTGTATTTTAAAGATATGGGGTACAATTCAGGGTTAGGTCTACAAATGTTCATTACGCAGGTACCCTTGTTGATGAGGTATGCCCCGCGCCCGGAAGTTTCCCACTACTGCCAATCCCACCCTTCCCCCCTCCACTGGCAGTTTCCAAATACTGCCAATCCTTTTCTTACAGTATTACGATAATTGTTCAAGGGCTGCTTGTGAGCGAAAACATGTGATACTCAGTTCTTTGTTTCTGTGATAGATCACTCAGTATTACAGACTCTAAATCCATACAAGTTACTGCAAAGTTCATAATTTTGTCCTTTTTTAAGTTGAACGTAAACTCAAACTGTAAAGACCAAGCCTAGATGAAATTTAGTTTTGCAATTAAATCAAACTGCCAACAAAGTTAATCTTATGCTCATAGAGCTCATTATTGTGATGCACAGAAATGAAAACATGTAAGATGAGGGGTTCAAAAATGACTTTTTTAAGCAAAAAAAAAACAAACCTGGAATGTATTGATTCACGTTACTGAAAAATCCAGAGTAGGTTTAGTTCTCTTAATCTCTCAGCCTGCCATTTGTAGGTTGACTATCTTCTCAGCCTTTATATAAATCAAAGCTAACAAATACCCAAAACCCACAGGGGGAAAAAATGTTGCTTCCTAGTAGATTTTGCACAGTTCAAGGGTCCATTCTGATTGGGTGAATGTGTGTTACCCAAACCCATCATATATAGACTGGAATAGGCCCTACGCTCCACCCTTACAGTGAGGGACAGAGCCCCACCTGACTGTTAAGTGGAGACAGAATAGTTTCCCCAAAAACATAAGGGAGCAGTTACCATGAAAAGGGGGTAAAAATGCTGGGATCCCAAAAGAAGCAAGGTCAGGCATAGGCTTCTCTCTAGAACAGGCATATTTATGATAGTGCAGCTGGGGTGAAGCCTTAAATGTTTTTCCACACTTGCTGCACTCATAGGATTTCTCTCTTGCCAATGTGGATTTTCTGATGCAGATTTAATATGGATTAACAGCAAAAACTCTTCCACACTCTTTACACTCATAGGGTTTCTCCCCACTGTGGATTTTCTGATATGTAACCAATTTGGAGCTACTACTGGGGAAACCATTTCCACTGTTTTTGCAGAGATAGGGCCTGACCCCATCATGGAGTCTTTGATGCCTGATCAAATTAGCGCTGTTAACAAAAGCTCTCCATACTCCTCATGTGAATGGGATTTCTCTCCAGTGTGGATTCTCTGATGCCGAATTAATGAAGAATTGTCATTAAAGGACTTCCCACACTCCTCACATGGATGGGGTTTTTTCGCAGTGTGGATTATCTTGTGTCTAATGTAGTAAGAAAAAGAACTGAAGCATCTCCCTCACTCCTCACATCTGAAGGGTTTCCTTGCACAGTGGACTTCCTCATTTTTCAGTATTTTTCACAATAAGGATTTCCTGGTACCTCTCCATGTCACATGTTTCTGGAAATTCGGTTTCCTATTAAATACTCTTTGGCAGCCCATGTGACGTCATCATGCTTCTTTCTTCAGAAATCCCCTGTGTTGATGTGAATTCATTCTCAACGTGGGTCTCGGCATGTGTACAGACATCCCTGGTTCTCTCTGCAGGGGGATGATCCTGTGCCTCTGGGCCCCAAGGGATATCCCCTCCCTACAGAAGTGAGACCAGGGCAAGTTGGCAAATGGGTACCTTGGGACTGGGTTTTCAGGCGCAGGATAACAATCACCTGGGCTTCCTCTCCTTGGGCTTCTGGAGGCGGGGGCAGCAGGGGCTCCAGTGCTAGGTGGCCAGGAAATAACTCTTTATAAAGTCAAACCAAACATTTCTGTATCAGTAGCACATAGGGGAAAAAAAATAAACAGAAATGGCTCCTTGTGTCATCTCCTGCCAGAGAAGGGATAATCACTGTGCCAGAGTCCCCCATTCCTTGTCTGGAATTTACACTTTCCCATCCTGCTTTTTACAACCAGGCCTGAGACAGTGATCAGCTGGTAGCTTGTAGAACAGCTGGAACTCCACCCAGACACACACGGTGACCTCAATGGCCACTTCATTCTCCCTGTGATTAATCCAAAGGATTATAGGGCAGCTTCTGTTTCTTTCAGGGAACATGTAACTTTCAACAAAAGGATTCTGAAGTCAACAAGAAGTTTCCAAAATGTTTGAGGGAGCACTACTGAGTTTTGCCAAAAATAAGCAGTTCTCTGTCACCAATTCTTTCTGCTTTCTAGAGGAGTTAAGTGCACTTAGAACTCAAAGGAGCAGAATAAGGGTTGAGTTGCTATCCTTTTAGAAAAGGATAAAGTCCAGCAAAATAGATAAAGCTGATATTAATCGTTAATGGGATGGAAATGGAATGCTTACCTTTGATCAAAAAAAAGAGGGACAGCCAAAATCAGAAATCAAAATCGAATCCCTAGCAGTTTCCCAAATGCCTGATATTCTTCCGGCCTCTCACCACTACTTGGCATGGCACCATGCCGGCTGAGGGCGTGACACGGTGACAAGGGAAAGTAGATCCCTGCCTATCATCAGGAAAGTACAGAGTGTACAGGAGTCTTTAGAAGTGCTCCCCAATCCAGACTCTGGTGGTCAGAAAAGCTTCCTGCAGAAAGTGCTATGCAAGCTGAAAGCTCAAATCCATCTGGACAATGCACAGGATGGTATTCCAGAGAGGAACGATGTGTGCTAAATCTGGAGAGGACGGAATGCCTAAGAGAAGTTCAGGAGAGGTCATGTTTGGGGGGGTGGTTAGAGAGTAAGGAATAGAGAGAGATGGCAAGTGGGGAATGAGAAGGAGGTGAAAATGCAGGAGAAGGCAGGAGCCAGATCATAAAAGGTTGTGCTTGGATGTTGGCGACAAATCTAAGAAAATGAGAAGACATTAAAGAGACCAGACTTGGGAGGGATTTGTACATACACATTTGAAAATGTGGTGATTCTAGTGTCCAACACAGTGCCAGACTCTTAATAGGTGGCAAAGAATGTAATGGGGAAGGATGTGGCGAGTGCTGAAGGGATGACAAATGGACATCTCAGTCGATATATAAAAACGACCTTTTTAATAAGAAATCTTTATAGTCACAAATGTTTGTAAATGTGTGTGTATGTAAATATGTAGTACTAGGAAACAGTAAGCTATTATTAGACCACAGTCACAAAACAAAAAGCATCAGAATAGTTAGGATGCCAACAATGCATCCTAAATACGAAAAACAAAATTATACATTATTCATGAGAATATCCTCATCACATGAACCAGACAGTTTTCCTGATTCTAACACCAAGGGAAGAGATGGCTTTCTGAAGGAGATGAAAGAAAGAAAGAGTGTTCTGGAATCTAGGCATGGAAAGACGAAGCATAGCCATGAAGGGCATGGACTCCGGTTTATTCTACCTACATTTAAATCCCAGATCTTAGCGAGACTCCCAGATGTGGAACTCTGGCCAAGGTTTTAATCTTTCCATACCTCAGTTTTCTCACTGGTAAAGTGAGAATGATGTCAACTCCTCACAAGATTAATGTAGGAATCTAGTTACATGGTACCTATAAGGCACCCACAGCATACCTGGCATAGAGTGATTGCTCAATAACGATTCACTATTATAAATGAAAGAGGTAGCTTTGAAGAACAATATTATGAACACTTTAGGGATACATCCAATTCTTGAGGGCAGGCAGTAGCAGAATATAATTTAAAAGGGAAAACAGGGTACCAGAGAACTCTGATCTATTCTGAAATGTTACCAAGAGTTAGATCACCTCCCCTCTTGAATTTAGAATTGGGACTAAAATTCTGGTTCAGTTTAGGTTTTTTCATTCATGACATAAATATTAATTGAGCACTTACTATATGCTAGGCAATGTTCCAGGACCTATAGATTTGGCAACCAAGAAAAAGTGGAGGGAGGCAAAAAGCAAAAACCAAAATAATTATATGTGAAAAAATTATTTCAATAAAGGTTTATACCTACAAAAAAGCAAATGGAGCAATTAGACCGGGGCCCTCCAGATATTCTGTGAATGATGAACTTCTTGCTGCCTTCTTAAGCCTAGGGATAAAGTGTCGACCTCAAGGTCCCAGGGCCAAAGAACGCACACCGAGAAGCAGAGAAGGGTAACGGCAACTGACCAGAGATCCAGCACATATATTTGAGAACAAGCAGCAGGTCCTGATGTACAGATGAAAGTCATAGGGTTAACAGAGCTTGTGGGACTTCCTAAAAAAATTTTGAGAACTCATAAGAATTAGGGAAGAATAGAGATAGCAACTGGAAAGTTTGACATACTACAGTCTCTGTTAACTGTATTAATATACAACACAGTTCCAGGAAATGGGGGAAAACAGTACCTGCTCGAGAGAAGGCATGGGGCTGGAAATGAAGGAGCAGCAACAGTTTCTGCAAATCCACTGGAGAAGTGAGAGCCATGTGTTGAGGGTTTAGGTGGGAGGGTACGCAAGTGAGATCAGGCTAGTCAAAGAGGGCAGCAAACCCCGCTGAAATCTCATTAAAGAGAAAGGAAAGAGGAAGTCATCAAGAGTCATGATTGTCATCTGTTACTCCATAAGAATGTAGTGGCACACATCAAAAGAATGCAGCATATTTTGAATAAACAAGCAAAAAGGACTGGTTAAGAATTACAAATGAACAGGTTTCCTCCCTGTAACCAGGATTGGCCACATCTCCCTTCAATTCTCACTCCCCATGTTACAGCATCTCATTTGGATATGTTTAGTCTTTCCCTATATCTATCCCCAAGTATTCTGGACTCCCTGAGAAATGCTTTTATGCTCTTGAAATCCATCTTGACTGTCACCCGCCACCTCAGCCAACCCCCCCTGGTGCTGGGCCTCTTTCTGAAGGTCATTGCTTGCTCCAGCACTCATGACCTCCTGCTATCCCCAAAGGAGTCCCACAAGCGGCTCCTCCCTTTAAGATGGCTGCATCTGAATCCTGGGTACTGTCACTTCCTCAAGTCCCAGTTATAACAGAGATCAGGTCAGCAAGATTTTATTGAAGTTTAGGGGAAGAATTAAAGAAATAAGGAAGTAAAATGGAAACTGCTTTTAGATACGATGCCCTCAAAACCTACAAGCCAAGAAGACCCAAGGCCAACTTCTAGAGACCCTTGACAGTGTCCCTCCCATCAAGTCCATGTTTTAGGAATCTGCTTATGAACCATGTGTATACTCCAGTGAGATACTGAATAGGAAGCAAGTTTCATAATCCCAAGACCTAGGAAAACAAAGGAGTCTATTCCTTACTTCTCAATCTTCATTCTGTGATCTTAGACCTGCCTCTCTCTTTCAGGGGGATGCCCCCCAGATTGAAGTCTCTTTCTGCCTATAAATACATGAGAGTTTGTGTAGTATATTTCCCAGTTCTGGCTTATTCACTCTTGAATAATGCAAGATTTTGGACATCAATAGTCTAGCCTGTGTTGAGCTGCACCAGACTCAGGCCACGTGAGGTGAAGTCAGACCTGCACGTGTTTCCAGCCACGACAGGTCTCAGCTTCTCTTCTCCCAACAGCAGCTGCTGAAAATACACACAGACTTATCCAGAGCAGAGGCAACGCATGGCTATAAGGAAGTCCAAATTTAAGCACAGGAGAGAAGTATGTTCTAAAGGAAATAATCCTCTGAGATGCAAATCTGTCTTTTGGAAAGACAAACTTAAATTATAGCATCAAACAGTTTAGCTCTTTGGGACCAACACGTCTCAACCCTTTTGATGTCCAAAAAGGAAACTCTGCTCTGTGCTCAGCTAAAAGCCCAAGGGATGAAGAATAATGACCCCAGAATAAAGAAGAAGAAAAATGAACCTCTGGTTAAAGAGCTCTTTTTTTTTTTCAACTTCTACCTACCCCATTGTTCAGAAAAATCACATAAGACTTTGATATATGACCAATTTAATATTTGTGATTTTTAAAAATATTGTGGCAGCAGCTATAAGTATACATATTACACATTTGTCTTTTAAATTTTTTTTTAAAACTAGAGACCAACATATGTGTAGGGGCTTTGACAAGTAAAAAGTATTTCCTCTGCTCCTCTGAGAGGAAGTCAGCCTTAGGAAAGCCAAATTCAAAATAATCTGGAGACAATACGTGTTGAAAGGAACCCAAAACTTCACCTACCACACAGAGGATAGCAATGTGCTCAAATACTTTCCTATCCCAAATTATATCCGTAGTGCATTTTGAAAACTTATTGCCACATATCCATGGCCAGAGGTCTTTGGAGCAGGTCTCTGAGCCCCAACCCAGAACAACTTTCAAGATCTTTGCTGCTAGTGTCACTAGTTGATCAGGTGCCATTCAATCTACTGATGTGCTTCTTGTATCTAAGGTCTTCTTGCAGAAATTGTATTTAGTAAAAGTGAATTTTCCATAAATCTGAAAATCAACCTTGGACTTCCAATTAAACACGACAGCTTGAAAATACCTTTATCTTCTCTTCTTGCCAGTCCCACTAAAATTGCTTTTTTCAAAAGGCTTTGTCTATAATGGCAGGCCAAATTCCTTAGTCTCTGGAGTTCCTGAGGCATACCAAGCACCTCTGAGTGCATGGGAATCAGTGAAATCCACATGATGAGTAGGAAATCTCTAGTTCTTTTCTCAACTTAACTCCCAGAAGGCAGAGCTGCCAAGCAAGAGCTTTCTGGTCAGCAGATGGGAGAATTCTAAGAAAAATGACAACTCAAGAGACACACCTGAACATATTGACATTTTGCTTCCTTCCTTCTGCAATGAAATGTCCAGGTCATGCCTGATCACGGAAGTCAGCAAGCCTCACACTTAGATAAGAATTCTCCAGTAGCTTTTCAATGCCCCCACTCTCAAAACGAACAGCCAAGGATCACGAGATATTTGAGAAAAGCATCTAAAGTGAAGAAGAAGACCAAAACAGAGGGAAGAAAAGATACAAAGAGGAGGCCGCCCTAGTTGAGAGAAGATTATTTGCAAAGAGCTATTAATTGCAATGCTCCAAGAGATAAGAAAAGATTTTTGAAAACATGACAAGAATGGAATGCTTCAAAAAAGATAATAAAAAGGAACAGCGTGGAACAAGAGACCGTTTTTGACAATTAAAAATATGGTATATATTAAAATTCATGATGTGAGAGAAGCTAGAAGTTGGAAACATCTCCCAGGGAGATAGGGGTTTAAGCCACTGAAAGGCTGAGCTTCTTCCACCAGAGCTGTGTCACATCTGGCCCAGCCTTGGGCACAACCTACATTTTGTTCCTCCCAAATGTTCTGAGGCAGACAAGGGCTTTGGGGCTTTTGTTCCTCCCTCCTCTCACACAGCACCAAACATCCCAATCAATATAACAATTTATTTTATTAGACAGATGGTTGGAACGCAGGACGCCAAATACCTCAATATTCAATTTGTCTGTATAGATTCGCCCCTGAAGCAAGGAGGGGAAAGAGACCCACTCCTCATCCTATCCCCCAGAACTGTCCCATGTACTGGGTAATATATGTGCAAAGCAAGGGAGCATTTACCCCTGCATTTCCTGCTTCCACAGTCGGTTCCAAAAGAATGATTAAAACATAGGAAAATATGAGCCATTGTCACCCATCGCTGTTGAATAATGATCACTTTAGTCATGAAGGAGTTTGTGCCGATAAGGGAACGCACTGCCTGGAAAATGTAATGTTTCATATTCATGCATCTGTGCTCTTGCAAATGCTTTCTTGGCACCATCATATTTTGTACGATTAATTTTCCACTAGGTTTACAAAGGAATAAAAATCCCTTTTTAAAAAGTTTAACTTGTATTTTCTAAGTAAGTCCTGATGCCAAATGCTGAAGTTATATCTTATTTTTCAGCAGGAAAAAAAAATGTTATTTAGCTGCATAATTTCATTTAGAAAATATCTTTGTCTTTTTCAACATGCCTATATACTTTATCAAATTTATTTAGCAAAGCATGTGTTGAACATGCATTATAATACAGTGAGTCTTCAGTCCTATTGTAATCCTCCTAAACTTCCATAGAAAAAGAACAGAGTACACCTCAGGATTCTAGTCTCTAGTCCATGATGCACAGAGAAGACTACCAGAGACCATCCAGCTCAGTCCCAAGAGAGTCAGCTGCAAAGTTCCACAGCAGAATGTCTTGGCATTGAGCTGGACTTGCTGGTCATTCTCAGAATGCACAATTATTCCTCTTATCAGAATTTAATTGGGTCTTGGGAAGTGATAGAAACTCCAGGGTCATTTCATGTTGAATGAAGAACCTAAGTTGTATACAGAAAATACCGTCTTAGTTTTGTAAACAGTAATAAAACAAACGAAAGCATAGCTTCTTCTCAGATCCTTCTGATCCATACTGCCTACTACTCCCCCAAACACACACACACACACACACACACAATTTGATTCATTATGTCTAAGATGAGGCCAGAGAATCTGTAGCTTTACAAAAAACTTCTAGTTGATACCGATAATCGGGTAGGGGAGCACCTCTCTCTGTGATCCCTTCCAGGACTTCAGTGGAGAGAAGACAGGGTCTGTGCCCCCAGGAGCTTGAAATAAAGTTAGAGAGTTAAGGCAGAACAAGGCGATATCAGGTGAGTGTTGAATGAGCTATCTGAGTAGCATAAATTCTAAGATTTTTGTAAAGGTTCAGATGCTCACCTCCAGTGGAGGAAGGCCCTAAAATAAGTCTTACAGAATTTTCAGAATATACAAGACAGAAAAGATGGAGGAAACCATCCAGGAGAGAGACAGGGAAGAGCACTGGAGTTTGTACAACAGACCCAGTGGCATATGCAGCAAATACTGGCTATGAGCAGTGCCAGCCCGGTCCTGACCCCAAAATTCTCCTTCGTGGAGATTTTTTTTGCCCAGATTGGGGCAAGTAAGCAAGGTTTTCTATAAGTTGAAAAAAAGGAGCATCAATGAGTAGTCAGCCTAATGTATCTTAAATTCAGTTTCTTCCATAAAACTTTCTCAGACCGACCCGAACTTAACATCTCTTGCATCCTCTAATCTCAGTTAGAGCTAAATCAAGGGTATCTAATCCAGCTCCCTCAGAACAGGAACCCGAGAGATTCAGTTGCTTACGAATGTCACATAGGTAGTAGAAGAGCCAAGAGAAGTAGACCCCTGGTCTCTTGTTGACAGCCCCGTGCTCTCTGCATTACTCCACCATTCCTTCTTATTGAAGGGACATGGTGTCAGTTCTTAATTTCTCAACACTAGTTTTTAAATTGTCATAGTCGTCCATAGAGTCTAGTGTGGCATCAGACATAAGAAGTGCCCAGTAAATACTTTTGAAATGGAAGCACACTGAATGTCACAATAAAAATAAGATTGGACTTCCACTTCTGGAAGTAGATACACTTTTCCCTATTCCTCCCACTAAGTGAGTGATAAATCCCTCCAGGAATTTCCCATATGGGACTCCTGCAGTCTTAGCCATAGGGGAGTGTCTCAACTCTTCTGAGTCCTGAGACTAACATAGGAAGCTGCAGAAAGACAGCATGAGGCATTGCTCCAGAGTCAGGGCTCATGCTGTATCCTACACACCCTCAAGCCCTAAGCAGCTATAGGAAGGTGCCATGTTGAGAGCCCAGCCCCTACCTGTCTGCATTCTTCCCTGGAGCCCAACAGTCCCTGCAACTCCACACCTCTGGGGCCCCAGGACATCCCCCACCTGCTGCCACAGCTGTCTGCTGCACCAGGGCCGAAACAACAGCCATGGGCAATGACCCCCACTACCCCCAGCAGTGGGGCTGCCACACATTTGCACACACCCTGAGGACAGGCCCTCACCCACAGCCAACACTGCTGCTGACTGCTACCACCAGGGCCAAAGTGCAAGACACAGACAGGCCTTTCTTTGGGTGACAGAGTATGCTAGCATCAGTGCTGGTGGTTCCAGGTGGGCTGGTTCTTGGTTCCAAAGCCCATATTCACCAGTGGAAGGCCTAAGGATAGGCCAGCCCAGTCTGGCTCCACACCCCCAAGTGCCCAATCATACTGTCTAGGAGCCTAGGGATTGCCCCACCACATCCACCACCATAGGCACCTAAACACTTCTCCCAGGAGCCTAAGGACAGGCTCACCCTGTCTGCAGCTGCCACAACAGCTGGAACCTACCTGCATGCACTACCTGCAGGCCTAAAGACTGCTCTACTCATCACAACACAGCCACTGCTAACACCAATGCATTTGGCCGGGGAGTTAGAAGGTTGTTCTGCTATTGCTTCTGCTATTGCCAATGTATGCCTGCTGCATAGGTGCCCAAGGAGTCCCCCATATGCCCAACCCACCATTGCTGGCACCTGAGCAAGCCACTTGGAGGCCCAAGAATCAGCTCACCTGGAACCGCTAACACTGCTCTGGGGCCCAAGGACAGGCATGCTCCACCTGCCACTGCCACCACTGCAGCTGAGGACTGGTATGTATACCAGGGATCCCCCAAATTTACCACAGCCTCCATTACAACCACACCCTAAGCCAATGAGGAAATTACAGAAGGATACCACTGACACTGTGTATAGCCAAAGAAATTATACGGAGACTACACTACTGCACACACTAAGAATCAAAGCCAAAGTACTCTCATCAATTAACACCGTAAACACATCTTCAACAAAAAGTCTTCCCCTATGAAAGCAAATCCAAGAAATTAGAAAAGATAGCAGATGCACAGATATCAATGTAAAGACACAAGAAACATGAAAAAGCAAGGGAAATAGGACACTTCCAAAGGAATACAATAATTCTGTAGCAATAGACTCCAATGAAAAATAAATTTATAAAATCCTAGGAAAAGAGTTTACAATAACAACACTGAAGAGGCTTTGTGAGATAAAAGAGAACATGGATAAACAATACAAAGAAACTAGAAAAAACAATTCAGGATATAAATAAGAAATTTTCCAAAGAGATAGATATCATAAACAAGGATCAAACAGAAATCCAAAATTCATAGAAGAAAAGAAATTTTTAAAAATTAGAACAGAACTAAACAAAGTAGAGACCAAAAATATAATACAAAGGATCAATAAAATGAAATGCTATTTTTTAAAAAAGGTTAACAAAATCAATAAACAACTAGCTAACTAAGAAAGAATAGAAAGAAAACCAAAATAAACAAAATCAGAAATGAAAAGAAGGTACTACCACTGATACCACAGAAACACAAAAGAACATCAGATAAATTATGAGCAACTATATGCTAGCAAACTAGAAAACCTAAAAAATACATACATTTCTGCACATGTACATCTTACCATAACTGAATCAGGAACAGAATAGAAAATCTGAACAGAACCAATAGCACGTAATGAGACTGAATCAGTAGTAAAAAGTCTCCCAACAAAGAAAAGTTCAGAACCAAATGGCTTTACTGCCAAATTCTACCAAACTTGTAAAGAAGAAAAACATCAATTCTTTTGAAATCACATTTTTTTCACAATGACAAGAAGGAAAACTGCAGGCCAGGATCCCTGATAAATGCAGATGCAAAACTTCTCAAAAAAAACACACTAACAAACAGTACATCAAGTGATATTCAAGCGGAATTTATCCCAGGGATGCAAGTATGGTTCAACATAAACAAATCAATAAGCATGATACATCACATTAACAGAATGAAGGACAAAACTATGTGATAATCACAATAGATGCAGAAAAAGTGTTTGATAAAACCTCTGAACAAACTAGGCTGAAAAGGGATATACCTCAGCATAATAAAAACTGTGTATGATAAACTCATAGATAACATCATACTGAATGGGGAAAAGCTGAAAACCTTTCTTCTAAGAACTAGAACAAGACAAGGATGCCCACTTTCACCACTTCTAGTCAATATAGTACCGGAAGTCCTAGCAAGAGCAATTAGCCAAGAAAAATAAATAAAAGGCATTCAAATTAGAAAATAGGAAGTCAAATTGTCCCTCTTTGCAAATGACACAATCTTATAGCAAAACAACAACAACCTAAGATTCCACCAAAATAACTCATAGATCTTATAAATAAATTCAGTAAAGTTGCAAGATACAAAAAAATCAACATACAAACATCAGTAGTGTTTCTAGACACCAATAATGAAGTACCTGAAAATAAATTAAGAAGGCAATCCCATTTAAAGTAGCTACAAAAATAAAATACCTAGGAATTAATTTACCCAAAAAGATGAAAGACCCCTAGAAGAAAAACTACAAAACAATGATGAAAGAAATTGAACAACTACTGTAATACTATAAGAAAGGGATTGACAGTAGTGGGAAACTGCCAGGGGAAGATGGGGAGCCAGGATTGGCAGCAGTGGGAAACTGCCAGGGGAGTGAGAATCACATCTCATCAACAAGAATACTTGCATAATGAACATTTGTATACCTAACCCTGATTTGTACCCCACATATTCAAAATTTTAGAAAAAGAGAAAAAAAATTGAAAAGAGAAAAGAAAGTGAAGAGGGCCTAAACAAATGGGAAGACATCCCATGCTCATGGGTTGAAAGAATCAACACTGTTGAGATGAACACACTACCCAAAGCTATCTATAGATTTAATGTAATTCCTATCAAAATACCATCATTTTTCATAGAAACAGAAAAAAAAACCCCTAAAATTTGTATGGAATTAAAAAAGACCTGGAATAGTCAAAAAGAACAAAACTGAAGGCATCATACTACCTGATTTTAAAATATATTACAAGGCTATGGTAACCAAAACAGCACGGTATTGTCATAAAAAAAAAAAAAAACAGACACATGGAAAAGAATAGGGAATCCCAAAATAAATACACACATTTACAGCCAACTGATTTTCAACAAAAAATACTAAGAACATACATTGGGGAAAGGAATCCTATTCAATAAATGCTACTGGGAAAATCAGATATCCATATGCAGAAAAATAAAACTAATCCCTTTTCTCACACCAAATTAAAAAATCAACTTAAGATGTTAAAGACTTAAATGTAAGACCTGAAACTATAAAACTACTAGAAGAAAACATAGGGGAAATGGCTCAGGACATTGATCTCAGCAAATATTTTACTGCAAAAGCACAGGCAACAAAAACACAAATAGACAAATGGGACTATGTTAAATGAAAAAGCTTCTGCACAGAAAAGGAAACAATTAACAGAGTGAAGAGACAATCTGTTGAATGGGAGAAAATATTTGCAAACTATTCATCTGACAAGGAACTAATATCCAGACTATATGAGGAATTCAACTCAACAATAAAAAAAAAATCTTATTTAAAAGTAGGTAAAGTACATGAATAGACATTTCTCAAAATAAGACATATAAATGAACAACAGGTATATTTTTTTAAATGCTCAGCATCACTAATCATCAGGGAAATGCAAATCAAAACCACAATGAGATATCTTACCCTAGTAAAAAAAAAAAAAAACAGTTGCTGGTGAGGTAATGGAGAAAAGGGAACTCTTACATACTACTGGTAGGAATGCACTTTAGTACAATCACTATGGAGATTTCTAAAAAAAAAAAAAGAAAGAAAGAAAAGAATAACAGAACTATCACGCAATCCAGCGATAATACCCCTGGGTATTTACCCAAAGGAAAGAAAATCAATATATTAAAGGGAAATCTGCACACCCATACTTATTGTAGCACTGTTTACAAGAGTAAAGATATGGAATCAACCTAGGTGTCCATCATTGGACAAGTGGATAAAGAAAATGTGGTATGTGTGGTGTGTATATATATATATAATATATATACACACACACACTTATGTATATATATGTATGTGTATATATATATATATGCAATGCAGTATATTTTAGCTATAAAAAGAAAGAATAAAAGTATGTTATTTTCAGCAACATGGGTGAAACTGGAGGTCGTGTTAAGTGAAATCAGCAAGGTACAGAAAGATAAATATCACATGTTCTCACTTGTACGTGAGAGCTGAAGAACGTGGATCTGATGCAGGTAGAGAATAGGATAAAAGATATGTCAGAGGGTGGGAAGGGTCTGTGTTGGGGCTGGGGACTGAAGAGAGGTTGGTTAATAGGTACAAACATACCCATATAGAAGGAATTAGTTCTAATGTCCAATAGCAGAGTGACTGTAGTGAACAACAACATGTACATTTCAAAATAGCAAGAAGAGAAGGGACTCGAAATCTTCCCAACACACGGAAATGATACATACTTGAGGTGATGAATATCTTAAACATCCTGACTTGATCATTACACATTCTATGCATGTAACCAAATATCACAGGCACCCCATACGTATGTACAAATATTATGCATCAAAATAATTTTGACAATGAAAAGGAGAGCTGGGCACAATGATTCACGCCTGTCATCCCAGCACTGTGGGAGGCAGAGACGAGAGGATTGCCTGAGTCCAGGGGATCAAGACCAGCCTGGGGGACCTGGCAAGACCTGGTCTCTACAATAAATAAATTTTTTAAAAAATTAGCCGGGCATGGTGGCATGCATCTGTGCTTCTAGCTACTTGGAAGGCTGATGTGGAAGGATCACCTGAGCCCAGCAGGCTCGAGGCTGCAAGGGCGGTGAGCATGCCTCTGCACTCCTGCCTGGGTGGCAGAGTGAGACTCCTACTCAAAAAGAAAGAAGAAAAGGATAAAATCAATAAAGCAATTAAGAATAAACAATGTTCATAGCAAAGCTGCCAGGCCAGGTGAGAACTGTTAGTTCCAGGGCAGGCTTATCATCTGGTGCCAACGTGGCCTGAATATTTGTGTCTTTCCCAGATTAAAAATTTTGAACAAACAAACATATTTCTTTCTTGGCAACAACCACAACAAAAACCTCTTACATATCTTATCCTACATATTCATCTACTACTCAAGTCTGGTGGTTCCATGGTTACAGAATAGTGGTAGGGTGGATGCCAGGCTAAGTTAAAAAGGCCACACCCTAGGAAGTCCCTGCTGAGCCCTGGAAACCACTGGGTCAACGTTGAGTTAGACAAAATGCAATTCAGCCCTGGTCCACAGCCAGCAGGAGGGTGATGGGACACAACACAATGACTATCTCTTCCTGTCTATCGTAAAGGGCATGAGGACAGCAGTCCCCAGGCACCCCACTGCGTTCTAATGAGGATAAGCAAAAACGATGTCCCTTACGAGGGTTGAATTCCTCAAGAGACTCATTAAGGGACGAATCAACCGCCCTGGTGTTCATGGTTGCAGTCGGAAAAAAAGGGCGGGGGGCGGGGGGTAACTCACACTGGGAACCTCCAACCAGCCGACAATTTGCAAATGGAAAAGCGAAGCAGGAACTGAGGTGGAAAGGTGAGAAGGAAAAGTCTTTAGTCCCAAATGACACATGGTTGGCTTCAGGCCTGCAATAACCACCCCCACAAACTACACGTACGAGGCCTGAAGAATGCCCTTCAGGGTGTACGTTGCCAATAACACAGAGTTTGTTGTCTCCTGTCATATCAAATTGTTTCATCAAATCATTTAAAATATTGTAGATTTGGCGACAGTCTGCATTTCACAGACAGCCTTCTCAATTTGAAGACTGAAGAGATCTACGTGTCATTCTAATGCCGATACTCCCCTCTAGTGGCTAGAACAAGTAGCTGGATGGATAGAAATGAACATGCCTGCTTGGGTCAGTTTTCCTTTTGTCGTTTAATGGCACTCTGCTCACCAAATGCAACCTCACCAAAAAAAAAATCGTATTTATTTTTATTAAAAATTTAGTTCATCTTATGGTGCCACAGGCTGGCATGCTAGAAGAACAGCATTAACTAGTAAGTTCTTGGATGGCTGTAAGGACTATCACCACTGAGTGATCTATCACAGAAACAAAGAACCGAGTATCACACGTCCTTACTCATAAGCGGACCTTAAACAACTATTGTAATACTATAAGAAAGGGATTGGCAGTAGTGGGAAACTGTGGGGCGGGGAAACCTCATCAATAAGAGTACTTGCATAATGAATATTTGTATACCTAACCCTGAATTGTACCTCACATACTTAAAATAATTTTTTTTAAAAAAACAATAAGTTAACTATAATGACTTCAATTGGAGTAATACCTACATTATATTTATCACAAAAATTCCAAAAAAGATTTATAATGGAGTACCTTTTAAATATCAATATTCCTTTTAAATGTGATTTTATTTACCAAAACAACTTCTTTTGCCCACAATTCTTGAGAAATACTGCTCTGGTATAAGATAAGCCCGTCGGTTTCCATTGTTATTGAGGGAAATAAGGATGATTCTGCCTTCTCCGAGGGTAAGGTTATTCAGGAACACACTTTGGAGGATCTCAAATGCAAGTTTAGAACCCAACCCTGATCCTGGTTAAAGGTTCTGGGTCAAGTCTCTTGACTTTGTAATGCCTTGGCTGCCTCGCTTACGGCAGACCTATGACTCTTAAACCCAATCTTTGATG
>CAUYQG010193586.1:0-20745 GCA_963574415.1 Tarsius wallacei
GGAGAGGTTAAAAATGGCAATGACAGCTGGGCTCGGTGGCTCAGCCTATAATCCCGCGCTTGGGGAGGCTGAGGTGAGTGGATTGCCTGAGCCCGCAGGTTCGAGACCCACCTGGGCAACTTGGCAAGACCTCATCTCTACCATAAATCAAAAAATCAGCCGGGCATGGTAGCGTGTGCCTGTAATTCCGGCTACTTGGAAGGCTGAGGCGGAAGGATCACCGGAGCCCAGTGGGTCTAAGCTGCAGTGGCCGGGAGCGGCCACTGCACTCCAGTCTGGGTGACAGAGTGAGACTCCAACTCAAAAAAAAAGAAAGAACACCAGTCCTTAGAGAACACCAGTTTTATAAGATTAGGGTCTCACCCTTATGGCCTCATTTAGCCCTAATTACCTGTTTAGAGGCTCTATCTCCAAATACAGTTACATTAGGGCTTAGAGATTCAATATATGAAATTTGGGAGGATAAAATTCAGTCCGTAAGAGACTGAATTCTGTAAGAAATTCTTTTTTTAAAAAAGCTTAAACTATTTATTTGGATATAGTTGTAGATTTATTTTCAGTTATAAGAAGTAATAGAGATATATCCCATGTACTCAGTTCCCCCCATTGTTAATTTCCTGCAAAAGTATAGTATGATATCACAGCTAGAATATGGACATCAATACAATCAAGATACAGAACAGTTCTATCATCACAAGTTCCTATGAGGAATTCTATAGGGAAAAACATAACTGTTGTTATGTTTAATGAAAAAATACATTAAACAAAAATGTAAAGCTCTTATCTAAAACTAGTTTTCAGATGTAACTTCTTTTAGCACTTTGACGTGTCTATGTTTTAATACACTTAAAGACAGAAACAGTTATTCATTACAGCTGTTACATGACCACTTACAATGCTAAATATGGAAGTCCAAATACACAAACACATATTCTCTCCAACACATAATATTATATGTATTTCCTTCTCTACTTATGTCATCACACTGAATTCACATGTTTGCATTTTACTATTTTGTTCCTTAACAAAACAGTAATCCATATATTTCTTTAAAGTTTATAAGCTGAATTTCCTATATTCTCTTTTCTTAGAGTATACCTGTTTTAATATTTCGACATACTTCATTCTAGGTGTCTTAGTCAATGTGAGCTGCCTTACAAAATACCATAGACTTATAAACAAAACAAATTTTTTTCTCACAGTTCTGGAGTTTGGGAAGCCCAAGGTCAAGGTGCCAGCCAATTCAGTTCCTGGTGAGGGCCCTCTTGCTGGTGTGCTAGTTGGACATCTGTTTGTTGTATCCTCACATGGCAAAGAGAGAAAGCTCTGGTCCCTTCATCTCCTTATAAGGGCACTAACCACATAATTGGGCCCCACCTTCACAACTTCATCTAAATCTAATTACCTCCCAAAGGCCCCATTTTCAAACACCATCACACTGCGGTTAGGCCTTCAACATATGAATCTGTGGAACTAGGTTTCCTTTTTTCCTTCCTATGTGTAAGCATTGTATTAGTTATATATTGCTATGTAACAAATTACTTCAAACTTAATAGCTTAAAACAGCATACATTTATTATCTCATCTTTTTTGGGTCAGGAGTCTGGGCAAAGCTCAGCTAAATCCTTAGCTCGAGGATGCAATCAAGGTGTTGGCCATGGCTGGGAACTCATCTTAGGCTCAAGATCCTCTTCCTAGTTCATGTGGTTGTTAACAGAATTAATTTCCTTGCAGCTATGGAACTTTTAATGGCCTACTTATTTAAGGCTAGTGAAAGAGAGCATCTCTGACCTTCAGGCCCTCTTTTAAGAGACTCACCTGATTAGATCAGGTCCACCAAGATAATTTCCCTTTTGATGAACTCAGTCAACAAACTGGGACTTTAATTACATCTGCAAAACTGCCATCACTTTTGCCATATAACATATCAGAATCACAGTAGTGAAAACCCATCATATTTACAAGTCCCAACCATACTTAAAGGCAGGGAATTATACAGGGAGAAGGAATCATGGGGGCCATCTTACATCTTAGAATTCTGCCCAACATGTGTATGTGTGCGCACACACACACACACACACACACACACACACTTTAATATTTTAGATCAAAATTATAAATGAATATATTTTAAACAGTCATTTGTAAATACTTTACAAATAACATTATGCCATCCTTGTCATTCCTTCCTATCAGGATTGGAACACTTTTAACACTCTTAGCTAATACTTTGAGCTTTACATTTATTTATGTATCCCTAAATATAATACTCATATTGTTATTTTTTAAAATAACATCTACACTCATAATCTATAGACTCTATCACTGAGAAGATAAGAATTCTGCAATCTTTCTTTCCCCCTCACTATACTTCACTACTACCAATATTACTACTTTGCTAATATATCCTTCCTATTTCCCATTTTTCCCAATGTAGCTATAATTTTTGTGTCAATATTCAATGTACACAATACTATGACATCATAAATATCATGAGATGATCCATGTATTAAACTCTTTACTTTTCCTTTTCTGAACAACTTTCCCCTAGTCTCTGTCCCCTAGAATCAATTACGAGTAATTTCATTTGATAGTCTGTGTACTCAGTTCATTCAAACACACATGTATACAAGTCATCTAAAATGTATTTCAAGAATCTCATTCGTATTAAGTATTTGTATCAATTTGATCTTCCCGGCAAAGCTTATCTCAAGATTTCTGACCTCCTCTAGTATGTCCTGCTTCCCCTATGTCAGAATGACGGTGCTTAACTGTTCTTCTGATATCTCCTTCACCAACATTATTGACATTCTTATCTCATATCTTTTCTATTAGAACTCCAGCTTCATGAAGCCCATGTCTTCCTCTTTTTTACTATTTCTAAGCACAGGCTAAAATAGCGTTTTGGAAAAGGCTATATGGAAAATAATTTTTTAAGAAAGTTTGGCTGTGTACAGAATTCTAAGTTGGAAATAATTTTTCTTCAGGATTTTGAAGGCATTATTCCACTGCATTCCAGCTTTTAGCGTTGATATTGAGAAGTCCAAAGTCATTCTGATTCTTCATATGTGTATGTTACCCGTTTTGGCAAACTATATTATCTTCCCTCTGTTATCAGTGTTCTAAAATTTTATAATGTGTTCTCAGGTAGACCTGTTTTCACTCATTGTACTGACAACTTGGTGACCCCTTTCAATCTGAAAACATCATGTCCCACATTTCTGTGAAATTTCTGGGAGTTCCTATTATTTCTTATTATTTCCATAATGGACCATGTTTACAGATGTGCCCTAATTTTATTTTTTCCCCTTTTTACTTTTGTGTTACTTTACTGGATATTTTCCTCCAAGCTTCTTTCCAACCTCTTTGTTGATTATATTTCTCCTTTCTTGTTTTTAATTATAATGCTATTATTATCTGTAACTTTATCTTATTCATTGTGTCTTTTACTTTTGTCACAGTAGCAATATTATCTCTTACCTGTCAGACAATATTGATGATACTTTTTAAAGTTCCATTATCCCTTAATGTTGGTCTTCTTCAATTTATTTCTTCTATATTTTGCCCTAAATCTTTCATGGTAGTGTTCCATTTAGATATCTGGGCGTCCTTAGTTTTATATTCAATCCTAGATCGATTTAAATGCTGTTTTGTAACTGAGTTACTATACAGTGTTTGTTGATTGGTGGACTTCACTATGGAATGATCTGGTTTAAAAGCTTAAGTCTTCAAAGAAGGTTTTTATGTACTCCCTTCTCTGGAGGGCAAAAGCTTTGAAGTCAATGTTCTGGAAACCAAATGGGAGAGCTGGGTTTACTTAGCATCCAGTCTACACATCTTCATTTAATCCTTTAGTTCTCAGTAGAGTGACTCTGCCCTCCACTGTGCTGCTGGTCCTCAGTCCAGGGAATCCTTATTTTAGACTATTTGAAGAATCATGTCTTGTATTTTTTTTAGGTTGGGAGGCATGGTAGCAAGTGCACAGAATAGAAGAAGTAATTATGAGATCTAATTTCTTCTTCCCCCCGTCCTCTTCTTCCTCATCTCCTCTTTTTCTTCTTCCTCTTCTTCCTCTCTCCTTAGAAGAGTTGGCAGGCTTATTGAGATATTATTTGTGTATACTAATAGTCACTATTTTAGGTGAAAAATTTTATTAATTTTGGCAAGCATATAGCTGTGTAAACATGACTATATTTAAGATTTAACACAGTTCATCATCCCTCAAAACAATCACTGATCTGTTTTCTGTCCTTATAGTTTTGCTTTTTCCAGAAATGTCATATAAATGGTCTTTTGATTTTCAGCGTATGTCACTTTGCATAATGCATTTGAGATCTTCCATGTTGCATGTGTCAATAGTTAATTTCTTTTTATTGCTAAGAGTATTTCATTGTATGGCTATACCACTATGGTTATAATATTTTTTTCTAGTTAGAGGTGATTATAGACACAGCTGCTATAAACACTCGTGTAGGTTTTTGTGTGGAAATATATTTTCATTTCTCTCAGATAAAGTCCTAGGAGTGGAATTTCTGCATTATATGTTAAGTATATATTTAACTTTATAAGAAATGTCAAAGTTTTGTTTTGAAATAGGGTCATTTTGCATATCCATTACTAATATATATAAGAGTTCAATTCAGTTTTTCATCATTGGTAGACAGGGATATTCTCTTCTACTCCTAGTTTGTTGAGAGTTTTTTTCAATGGTTTTTCTGCATCTGTTGAGATGATCATATTTTTACTCTCTTAATCTATTAATTTGGTGAAATATATTCATTGACTTATGAATTTTAAACCAACCTTGAATATCTGGAATGAATTTCACTTGGTTGTGAAGTTTTTCCTTTTATATGTTGCTGGATTTAATTTGTCAATATTTTTGTTGAAGGATTATGTGTATATGTTTCCCAGGAATATGGCCTGTAGTTTTGTTTTCTTGTAGCATCTTTGTCTGGTTTTGCTATCTGGGTAACAATAGCCTAATCAAATGAGTTGTAAAAAGTTTCCACTTCTATATTTTGGGAGAATTTGTGTAAAAATCAGTCTTATTTTTTTCCTTAAAGGTTTGGTAAAATTCACTAGTGAAGGCCTCTTCACTGAAATTTTGTTTGTTGGAAAACTTTTAACTACAAATCCAATTATATTAACAGACATGGGGAATCTATTTCTCCTTGAGTGAGGTTAGGTAGCTTGTACCTTTCAAGGAACTGTCCATTTAAGGTAATTGTCAAAAGTATATGCTTAAAGTTGTTCAGAATATTTCTTAATTATCTCATTAATGTCTACAAGGTCTGTAGTAAATGGTCCTTCTTAGTTTCTGATATTGGTAATTTGTGCTTGCTCTCAACTTGGCTACAGGTTTAATAATATTACTAATCTTTTTGAAAAATCAGATTTTTGTTTTGACTTTTCTTGTTGATTTTGTGTTCAATTTCATTGATTTCTTGTCATTGTTATGCCCTTCCTCTGGATGGTTTTGGGCTTAATTTGCTAATATTGTTCTAGATTCTTAAGATGGAAGCTTAGATCTTTTATATTATGCTTCTATTTTTTACTATGAGTATTTGATGATATACATTTTACTCTAAGCACTGTTTAACTACAACTCACCAATTTTGATGTATTTTGTATTCATTTTCCTTCAATTCCAAACAGTTTATCATTTTCCTTGTGATGTCCTCTTTGCCCCAAGCATTATTTTAAAGTTCATGAAATCTCCAATTATTTGGAAATCTTCCAAAAATCATTCCCTTATTGATTTCTAGTTTAGTTCTCTTATTATCAGAGGATGAGATTTACATGATTTCAGTTCTTTTCATTTGTTCAGTTTCATTTTATGAACTAGAATTTGAACACCTTAGCGAATGTTCCATGTACACTTAAAATGAATGTGTTTTTGCTGTTGTTAACTGAAATGTTCTGCAAATATCAATTTAGGTGGAACTGGCAGATCGTTTTGTTCAGGTCTTTTACATTCATACTAATTTTCTGTCTATTTGCTCTTCCTTGTAAGACTGAGAGAGGAGTATATTTGTGGAGTTGAAATTTCTAACTATATTTATTGGGCTTGTCTACTTTCAGTTCTATCAGTTTTTGCTTCTTAAATTTTGAAGTTTTAAGTGTCTAAACATTTAGGACTGTTATGTATGTCTTCTTGTTTAATTGACTCTTTTATCTTTTTTATAATTTTTCTTTTTATCCCCTGGTTATAATCCTATTCTGAAGTCTGCTTTATCTGAGATTAATAGAGGTATTATGGCTCTCTTTTGATTAGTAATGCTTGGGATATATTTTTCCATCATTTTAGTTTTTAACGTATTTATATCTTTATATCTATAGTAGATTTCCCATAGCCAGGATATAGTTGGCTCTTATTTTTGTATCAAATTGAAAAATCTCTGTCTTCTAATTAGAGTGCTTGGATCATTTACACTGAATGTAATTATTAATATAGTAGCATATGAATTTGTCACTTTGTTGGGGGTTTTTTGTTGTTGCTCCTTTTCTTCTTTTTAAAACTCTATTAGATCAATGGAATTTTTTTTACAATTCCACTTTTATCACCATTTTTGACTTTTTAGTTATACCTAGTTTTACAATTTCTATGTGGTTGACCTAGGGTTTAAAAATATATGTACAGAATTAATCTCAATCTGATACCAAAAAATAGAGTTTCATCTAGTATAAGAACCTTATTACAGTATGCTCTAAAGTTTTCCTTCCCATCTTTTGTGCTGTCATCATACCTTTTAATTTTATATATCCCACTATATGCTTCTAGGCAGTCAAGTATTTTTTAGAACAATTAAAAGTTAAAAGAATGGATTTTGTATTTACCTTCATTTTAACCATTTCTACAGATCTTCATTTCTTTGTATCAATCCCTGGTTTCTGTCTGGTATTGTATTCTTCATGCTCATTTTGCCTGCAAAGCTTTCTTCAGTATTTATTATAATGAAGGTCTGCTGATGATAAATTTTCTTAGCTTTTGTTTATCTAAAAAAAGTATTTTTCCTTATTTTGAAAAAGATTTTTGATGGTATAAAGTTCTGGGTTGATCGTTTGGTCTGTCTGATGCCACTCTATTTCCCTATAGCTTGAATAACATCAGAGGAGACGTCTGCTACTTTGTTCCTCTCCGTGGACTATCTTGTCTTTTGTGTCTAGCTGCCTTCTAGACTTTATCTGTATCTTTGGTTTTCAGGAGTTTGGGTGTTGATGTGTCTTTGTATGTGTGTGTGAGTATGTGTGTTTAATCTACTTGGGATTTTCTGAGCTTATTAGTTAATATAGTTTGAAGTTTTTATTTTTCTTAAATTTTCAGCCATCATCTTTAAAATTATTTCTCCTCCTCCTCCGTGATTTCAACTGAATACTTGTTTAGATCATTTGACATTGTCCTACAGTTTTCAGTGTTCTTTACTGTTTCCCCCACTCCTACTCTTTTTTTTTTTTTTTTTCTGCTTCAGTTTGAGTAATTTCTACTGATCTAACTCCAACATTCTGGGTGTACTGATGAGCCCATTGAAAGCATACTTAATTTCTGTGACTGTGCTTCATTTATTGCATCTCTGTTTGACATCTCTGTATAGTTTCTATCTTCTCTCAAAGGCATTATGCCTTCTCTGTGCCCAAGAAAGGGTCTTTCTATCCATGTTCTCACGCATCCCCAAGTGGCATATGGGTCTTTCTTGTTACGTGATGCTTGCAGGTGGTAGGATTCCTCTCTTTTCCTGTTACAGCCTCTATCTTAAGCAGGTCCTGTGTCCCAGGTGTCAGGGAATGAGTGCTCACTGATCCTTCCCCTTTCTTAGCAGGGGAAAATTTCCAACTCCTCCACTAGTAGTAGAAGGTATTTTTCCCCCTTTCCCGAGCTACATTAGGTTTTCATCTGTGCTCTGGCTGCAACAGGGTTTCATGTTCGTCCTCCAGTGGTTTAAAACTTTTGTTCCTCTGGGAAGAAGGGTCTAGAGAGGCCTTGTGCCTTTCCCAAAGCAGTGGCTTCCAGCACTGAGGGAAGGTTTTTTTAGTCTTATTCCGTGCCCTCAATTTTTCTCATTAGTCCCCATTAAAAGTCCCTGGCTTCCAGGGCCTCTATATTCATATTAAGCTTTCAGCAATTCATTAGAAAGTTCAACTGAATTCCCTCATCTGCCTTTATGGCGAGTCTGCCTTACTCTTGTCTTCTGCCACATGTGTGCCAGTATTTTCAACTTGTCTCTCCTTGGACGTAATTGTCTTTGCTAGATTTCAGCCCGTTTAACTTGATTCCTCAGCTTTTTTCGGCTCTCTTTGAACTCAAGAAAGGTTATGACTTTTCAGATTATCCAAAAGTTTTTTGTTGTTTTGTGGTGGAAGAAGCACTTTTTCTGGCTTTCTATATCTTAGGCAGAGTCAAAATTTTCTGTTTCTTAAACAGCTTAAAACAAAAATCCTTCACATTTTAATGCCACCTCCTATACCAAGAGAACCCCTAGGTGAAACAAATTATTAAGCCTGTGTGTGTGTGTGTGTGTGTGTGTGTGTGTGTGTATGCGCACACACACAGGAAGCTCACATGCAAGCACACATGTGTGCATGCGCGCACGAGTGTGTGTTTGAGTTAAATCAGGTTGCTTCTCTACTTTTCTTTCCATTGAATTAGGACTAACTTTTCTCTCATCTGCTATTTGTGTATGATTTTAACAACTTCTTCCAGCTTGTAAATAATTGCTAATGGTGTTTCTTCTCCTTTTTTTTTTTTTGTCCTGTGAATCTATACCTTTTAGAAGAATCTCTTTGCTTCCACCTTGGAAGGGAATCAGGAGAAATTAAAATTAGATGCCAATGTGCAACCTGCCACTTTACTGAGAAGTCAAGATTTCCTTATCACTGTATCATGAATATATTCCTATATCATTCAATACCCCCTTGGAAGCCTGATAATTTTATCTCTTTTTTGGGAGAAATTGATTTACCATTTGCCCAAATTGCACATGTAATACAGGCATCGTGAAAATAATTAATAAGTTATGGAATAGCACTTAAAGGATGCCCTCAACTACAGTATCTTAATATAAGTACAATCAAATTTGGATTTGCTCTACTCTTTTCTGATTTATTATATTTGTGAGTGGGTCACATGTATATTATATGCAGGAAAATCTTGAACTTCAATTTTTATATTACATTTTCTCTCATTAACTTCACAATCTCATTAGTCTTTAGAAGTCCATTTTTTTAAAAGCAAAGCTTAGTTTTCAAAACTGTTAAAATTTATGCATGAGAAAACCAGGCAATTTAAGCATAAAATAAATATACATTTTAAAAAATGATTCTTACTATTGATGAGACTTAATAATCTGAAATTTTATTTTAAATATATTAAAAAGATGTTTCTTAATTTTTAAAAGGCAGACTTTCATTTGGGTATGAGCACCCATTCCCAAACAGTATCTGGTAGTAAGGTAACTATTTGCACTTCGGTTTTTACCATCTCAGATCTCTCAATATGTATAGAAAATCACACATTCCTTTAACCAATATTTATCTATTTCCAACCAAGTTTGAGGCCTTGTTCTAAGTCTTGGGGATAAAGACTGAATAGAATTATTTAATTGTACACATATATATTTATATATATGCACTTACCTGTATATTTGTAAAAATTATGTGTAACTCAATATGCATGCACACATATAACACATATAAACACATATGCAAGTATGTATGCATAGATGTATAAATATGTGCAAAAATTGGTACATATAAACTAATATACTACACAATGTTTGTTGATAACTGCAGCTTCCTAAACACTAATAAAATTCAGCATTTTTTTCATTTATTTAATAAACAGTTGGAATTTCTTTTGTAATTGTCTGTTTAATTCCTTTACCAAATTTTCCCTTGATTTAAATACATCAGAAAAGCCGGGCTCGGTGGCTCAGCCTGCAATCCCGCGCTTTGGGAGGCTGAGGTGAGTGGATTGCCTGAGCCCGTGGGTTCGAGACCCACCTGGGCAACTTGACGAAACGTCATCTCTACAATAAATTAAAAAAAAAATTAGCCGGGCGTGGTAGCGCGCACCTGTAGTTCCAGCTACTTGGAAGGCTGAGCAGAAGGATCGCCAGAGCCCAGCAGATCGAGGCTGCGGTGGCCAGGAGCAGCCACTGCACTCCAGTCTGGGTGACACAGTGAGACTCCAACTCAAAATAAAATAAAATAAAATAAAATAATAAAAATAAATACATCAGAAACAGAAATTTTAAATATGTTTAGTCACAGGAAGCTCACATGCAAGCACAAGACAAAATAATCTTCAGCTACTCTAAGAGGGCAAATGCTGAATGAGGAATGTAGAAGAAGGGCACCAGAATGGGTCTTGATTATGCAGTGAATCCCAAGTAATTCCAGACAATCTTCATCAACTTAAGAGCAAGAAGTATGAGTTTTAACGTGTTCAACACCGAAACAATAGCCATTTTCTCAGGCTCACTAGATATCTTCATTTGGAACTCTTTATGAAGCAGCGACAGAAAAGAACAATTGTTAAGTCTAAGGAGAATTGCTAGGCTTCAAGGAACTCAGCATCCTCTGGAAGAACTAACAAGATAAGCCCCTCCACCACCTCCACCTCCACCAATCCCACTGAGAGAACTGGGATGAAAGCAAAAAACAGATGCAAGCCACTGTTTTTGCTGCCTCTAGGTCCATAGAATTCCTTCTGGCCTTCATCTCATCTTTCGGCCCCTTTGTGCATGACTGTGCACTTCCAGCATAAGAGTTGGCCCTCATTGGCTTGGCAGGGTGGCCCCCAAAGCTTCTCTCTTTGCTCTCCTTATTCAGGGCAGACGGGTTCAGACTTTTGTTGTGTATGAGATCCCCCAGCAAGCACACAAGCAGTTGTAAGGTATCAACTCAAATTAGCCTATTGTATGTGCTGTGACACTGCTACCACGGGGAGCCCAGGTTCTATAGCTCCAGAACAAGATAGACCGGCCTATACTATACTCTGAGGGACAGGGACAGTAGACAAATGACCACAAACCCCGCATGGGGTCCTGAGAGATTTCCTCAACCAAAGTCCCACCCAACAACTTCCTGTGCCCAGACTTCCCAGCAGCTGCTGGATCTGTCCTATCTCCCCAGTAACCGGTTCTATACCTGGACATTACCTTTGTAACATTAGCATCAAGCCTTTACCCACAACTCCTGGAATAACTCAGTGAAGCAAGGGAGGTCCAGTTTCAGGCCAAGGTCTGCCCAGCCTCTCTGCTATTCGAACCATTTTAAACCGAAAGTCCTCCGGAAAGGAAGCTGTAATGGCGTAGGATGTTTCCAAACTATTTCCTCACGATGGCAGTAGTGCTTCAGATAGGCCAAGAAGTTGTGTCCTAAAGCCCTCTTCTCCCGCCCTTCTTGTCTGAAAAAACGCCACCAAGAAACAAAGGTGCCAGGAAACATGTCTGCCTTGATTTTACCTAATTTGGGGCAGTCTGCTGCTGCACTTTTGCTTTGAGTTTCTATTTGAAACCAAACTGAGACCTAAAACCACCACCCTTATAAGGCATATTCTCTTTTTAAAAAGTAAATTCCCAGTAGGCCTAGCCTTTACAGTTCTATCTCGTTCACTTGGCTTTACAGTTTCTCAAGTTGTGTCCTTCTGGGGGCAAGTCTCATTAATCCAAGCCTAATGGAAAAAGAAGATGTTGGAAACTCAAAGCTAGGAGGACATTTCTAGGTATCAATCCACATGCCTGGCTCCCAAGGAATTCTTTATTTTCTGGATAAAATCCTAGGCCTTATGTGTTGAATTGTTGGCAGCCATTTGGCAAAGGTCTTTAAGACAAGCACTCAGCTGTCATCACTAAATGCCACACAGTGTGTGCTATATGGCAGAATATATATATTACAATGAGAGGTTACTCAAGTGTTTTGTCTCGTGATTTCATTTACCATTGGAAGACAAGCACGTTCCCATGTCATTAGATGGCCCTTGATTGCTTTCTATGACTTTATTGGGTGTGTGTAGTTGTATGTGAATGTGTTACCATTTCTCTTAGAGATGTTAAACCATTTTCTTATTAGTAAAGAAGACATGATGCTTGGACAAAGAGTAAAGCACGATCATCAAACCTGTTGAGACCACTGATAAACTTTTGGGTTATGTTTTCTCACTCCTTTCAATATACACAGAATTTTATATTTGCATTCATACACAACTACAACTTTATTAAAACTGGTTGTGCATTTTGGTTTTCATAGTAAATTTTCACTCCTAATTCCTGGACAGTTTGACAATATAATATAATATTTTTACCTATTTATTTTTAGTAAATAAATCATTATGAAAAGTGCTTCTTATTGCCCCATTTAGTGTATATATATATATAGCATATATAATATGCTACACATAATAGACAATATATGCACATTCATTTTGCCTTAATTATAGTTTGACTCATACTGACTGTAGTTTTATACAAAGACTTCTCACCAGTTTATATAAATTGCATGCACCTATATCAACATATATTTTCCCTCGCTGGAAACTTCTTTATTTTATTCTAAAAAGTTTCTCTTCAAAGGAAAGTAACACCTACTCTTGGCAACCTGTTCACTTATTAAGAAATAACGAAGCCAAAAAATAAATGGTATTTCAATCAAAACTAGAAAAGATAACCTTTAAAATATCTTTGACATAAGTTCTCATATCTTCCCTATCCATATATATTTTAACCTAAAATGCAAGTTACTTTGTATCTCAAATGCTCAGACATGCTTTCCCCACTTACAGCTTGAGGCATTTGCAAACATCATTAACTATTCCTTGAAACACCCAAGATTTTTAATGTTGCCTCTCACATTTTTTGCACTTCTTAGAATTAAGTATACCTGTTTACAAAATAACCAGACACATTAGCCATGTATAAAGAAGTGCAGTGAAGTCACAAGTAATACCCACTCAAGCAGTTAAGTATTTTTAAAATGTGGGTGTCTTGACTCCACCTGTTTTCTGTGATAAGTTAGAGACATAAATATATTAGGTCTGAAATAGCCAACAAATCATGTTTTCACCAATAATGACTTCTGCACATATTTGTTCTAGGTTGGTTCTCAAATTACAAATATATTATCAGCTTCTTGAAAAATCTCTTAGAATACACAATCTATCAAGAACAAGTGGAAACACTTTATCCCAAGTCCCACTTTCTCAAAGGATCCACTATTAGCAGCTTGATGAGTATATTGGCTTAAATATTTAAAAAGTGATATAAAACTGTTCAATAAAACTGATATTATTCAACTAAATAGATTTAGTCTACATCTCATCAATATATCCCCCATATTCCTTAGCACAATGACTCTCTCTCTCCCTCTCTCAACATTTCCATTTCTTTTCTTTAAATCTGTCCTAGTCACTCTATACTTAGAGTTTGGGACCCCAAATTCTTGACTGAACATTGGACACTGAGAACCTTCCAATAGCATTAACTATTCATGGGGAACATGATCGTTTTTTATGATTAAATCTTATAGTATTCTCTTACTGTTGATTTTAAGCATAACATGCATCTGGAAAACAATCAGTAAGTGGAGTAAATATATAGTAGTAAAAAAATGATACTTTCAAGTCAAGAAGCTTAAAAGACATTCCACTGATATTTCATCTATTGCATTCTGCTCTTTCATATTTATTATAATATAATTGTACATGTGTGGGTACATGTGGATAGATTGTCAGGATTTTCTGTCATGAATTTCTACTTACATGATACATGTGGAATATCCTTGCAGCTAGAGTTGCTTCCTTATATTATAGTTTTCTCAGGTCTTACATCATATACGCCTTGTCATATGTCATTAAATATGCTTCAAAAAGCTGGATTTTCTGTCAAGTAGAATTTGGAAGAAGCACTTTCTGTTTGCACAAAAACTAAGAGTAGAGCCTTTAAATCTTCCATGCATGTAAAAGTGTTAATATATTTTAAAGAATAATAGATGTTGTAATGTTGTAATATGCCCTTCTATCAATTATATATTGGATGATGCTGGGTTTTTTTACTTAAAAAAATCAAATGTAAGCTTTTCTTGTTTTAATGTTTCAAGACTTCAGACAAGTGTAAGTTAAAACTTGAAGGCAAGCCTTTGGAAACATCACTCTAGAAAGTTACTGATTAGTTGCTTGGTTGGGAACTTTCCAGATACTTCCTTTGTGCCTATTCACTTTTTTGAACCCATATGTTTATATGTTCAATTTGAATTAACCATGTATATAATAAGTAGAGAAAATGGACTACTTTTTCATTTTGATTTCTTTTTATTAGCCAAGTAGAATGGCTTGATCCTAACATTACAGCATTTTGGCATTGTTTTTTCTAAATCAAAAGTGTGGACACCTGCCCTAATAAGGACTTGGAGAATGTATTTCACTCTTTCCAAAGGTTTAAGAAGACTACCTGCTACAGTTGAACATGCTATAGCTGAAGCTGTTAAATGGAACTTTTGTCTCTCTTCACTGCCACTGTGGCAAAATAAATCTTAATGATTCTCTTTGAGCCCACCTCTCTACTTTCCTGTGGGAGTGTGGCTATGTGATCACTCTCAAGAGGCAGTCTCTGGTCAAAGTGTATGCCCATGTGTGAAAGGTTAAATGATGTTGACCAAGACCTTCAGAGAGATGAACCAATGAACAAAGCTTCTCACCTGGTAGGAGCTTGTCGAACTCTACAACTGATTATACAAACTGGGTGCTATATACAGATGGCTTCATTTACAGTGGCTATCTTAGGGTTATGAGAGTAATTCTGAAAGAGCATACTGAATTGCAATTTACTTCAGTACTGTGAATTTGAGACTGATAATAGAGAAAGGTGGCTTATTCCTTTTCTTTTATCCTTTTAACTTTTCATTTTGAAGCATTTTTTGATCTAAGAAGAATGTCAGTGGTCCAATGGTATTTAGAATTGGCAACAGTTACAATCTCATGTTACTGATTATGGTGTCATGCTTGAATTTCTGGAACTTGACAAGGTGCTGTTGCTTTAGGCTTCCATCTACTCCCTGGCCAGATACATCTCTTAATGTAAACCAAAATGTGTATAAATACAAAAGTCTTGAGCCTGAGGAATTTCAAGGCTAGTCCTAGTTACCTCTCTATCATCCACATTTCTAACTTCAGATACATTATCTTCACACATCTAACTTCCCTGATTTAGCATGTGACCAAGTCAAAGTATTATTCCACAGCTGGCAGTTTAATTCATCTGATGTGGGGCCTCTCTCTGTCACCTGCTTAGCTGAAGTACACTGAAGAGGTCAGATGTCACATTATACTTTCATAAAGTACTTGAGACCATTGAGACATGTTTTCCAATGTCTCCAAACCCTCCTTGGCTGACCTCAACCATTAATATCCTCAAGGACAGCTAGACCCAGGAATAGATATCACGACAGCCAATTTTTCCAGGAACCCTATGGTCTTTATAGTAGTTTCTAGAAGCTTACTAGTAATGTTATAGTTTCACCCTGTATAAGCAGAGTTTGGATAGTGATCATATATTACAGCAGTGCACTAGAATAACATTTCTTCCTCTACTATAAGTAATCAGCAACTGACATCATCATTGGTACAGAAGAGGAAAACTCTTTGGTGCAGTCAATCCTATAAAATTTTAGGCTTGTCTTGTTATTCTGTGGTCAAATGATCTGGGGGTTCTGGGGGTTCTCAACTTCCCACGGTAGGATATCTTGTCAGGCTTACAAATAATCTTCATTTTTAAAAAAAGGCTAAGAAGTAGGCACACGGAACAATTTTGTTAATATGAATGAAAAGTTAGATTCCAGATCTCAAGAGTCTTATCTTCCTTAGGGGGAGGTCAACAGCTAAATAACTTATTTCTGTTCCCTCAAGAAAGTTGAGATAAGAGCACGTCCCTCCAAGTGGGTAGGCCTTCACACAAAGCCCTAGAAAAAGCTGCAAAGCCACTGTAGCTGTTATCTCCTGGGCTCAGAAAATACCTCCGGACCTTCTGGTTGTGTATATCTGCATTCATATTGATGTCCTGGAATATGTTGGCTTAGCACAGCGACACACACTCCCTTCTCCCTCAGGCCCCTCTTGCTCCAGGCAATGGGGGAAACCAGACATTTGGGTGTCCCCAAGACCTCCAGAAAGTACAGCGGCTGCTGTTAGAATGAGATTTTCCCCTGAACCCTAACACTGCTAACATTTTGTGCCAGCCCACTACCTCATTGTTCAAGGGGGCAGGACAAGGAAACAAATGCCCAGAATTCCCCCAAATAACATCTGAGTGATTTGTTTTAGCCTCGCCCTCACTGGTGGTTATATAGGCCCAACTACTTCTTGTACTTGACCTGCTTGGCAGCTGCCCACTCAGTTCTAGCCCCCTCACTCATTAGCTTCTTCCCTTTGTCAAGAGCTACTGGAAAGCTTCATATTTGAAGTGAAGGAGGCCTGCTCAGAACTAAACTCTACTCAACCTCATGAAAGGCCTAACCTTTCTCAACTGCTAAAACATAGGGGAGCTCTCACTAACAATTTTGAGTTTTATCAAACTACTTCCTCTTGATGGCAGTATTGCTTTGGAAAAGCTAATTAGCCCTGCCCACCTACCTACCCCCCAAGGCCTACCACTCCCGCCCATTCAACCTGAAAAAAAAAAAGCCACCAAGAGACAAAGGAGCCAAGAAACAAAGCCGCCTTGCTATCTACCCTGTTTGGGGGAAATCTGCTTATTCTGATTCACTTTTGCTCCTGGTTTCCCTCTGATCTCAAACTGAAGACTCTGTTACCCAGTTTCATCAGCCATGCCTTTTAAACATAATTCTATTTTCACTCTACCAAGATTTCATAGCTCTGCTCTTCATTTAGCTTTGATCTCAAATATTTTCCCAAGTTATTTGCTTCAAAGGGCAATTCTTAGGAATCTAGAGCTAAGAAAATGACGAAAATAATGGAAATAAGGGCCTAGAGAAGAGCAAATTTAGGCACCAGGCCATGTGACTTGTTTCACTGCCAGATTCCCCGGGAGTCCATTTTCTAGCCTGGGCACTGGGTCTTGTGTGTTGAGTTGAAGGCAGCCATGGCTGGAACTCTAACAGGAGGGTGCAGATAGCTCTCAGGTCTGAATACCAAAAAATGTCCCTTTTAGGGTAACACATATACTAAAAACTTATAAAATTCCAGTCAAAGGGGACGTAAATTTTGTCTCATGGCTTCATCATTGAACATTGGAACACAAGCACGTTCCCACGCATGCTATTATACGATCTTTAATGGCTATGACGATTATGTTTGTGTGTCCCACGACTGATGTCTTAGGGATCAATCTTATAGTATTTTCTCATAAGTAACTAAGACATGGTGTTTGCAAAGAATTTAGAAAACACCATGTGCTGATCAAAAGTATTATATTAAGCACTAACCCTTTGCAATATTTACTCCCATTCTTTCAATACACACACATTTCTATATTTATGGTTATACAGAACAATAAACTCATAGTTAAATTGGATTTATATATGCAGGACATTTCAGGTTTAAAATTTTCACTCTTGGCTCCTGGGAAATGGAAGTTATCATGAAACATTTGCAAAACCTGGATTTTAAACAATAAAACATTTGCAAAGAGCTTTTTAAAACTATTTATACAGAGGGCATGCAACCTATAATGCTACCACTCAAATATCCTGATTTTGGTCCTTGTCTTACCTGATCATTACTATGTTGACATATATATGAACATATATAGATTCTAAAACTAACACTGGAATAGGGAGTACATGTTTATGACTCAGAACATTAAAGTTTTTGGGTTTTTTTTTTTACTTTTAAAAAGATATACCAAATTTTATCTTAAATTTTTCCTTTAAAACTGTAAAGAAAGAAAATAAAATTGAATAAATGAAGGTTAAAATTGGTATCTTTCAGATTCAGTCACCCCATGACTTTGAGACAGATACATTCACACCCTTTTCATGCAGCTATAATCATTAATTAATGTCTCCTTATATAAATATAAATACAAATACAAATATGTGGACTGAGAATTTCAAGTTGAAACACATACTCAATACAATACTGACCACAATTGTAAATATATAACTTGTAAAAGTGTTTACACATACGTAAATGTATCTAATACATAAGCTGTATATCATTTTATATGCATTATTATTATATATATGTTTGCTTCTCTTTAAACATAATTGGATGCATATTGGATGTAGTTTTGTACAAAGTCTTCAGCACTACCTTATACTGTTTGCGTACTTGAAAATCAGAATTTCTTTTTGTATTTTGCCTTCGAATACTTTTCTGTTAAGTAATTACAAAATTATACCCACTGCTGGCAAAGCTTCTAGAGTTTGAGAAATTATAAAGTAGAAAATAAACAGTACCTCAGTCAAAATAAGAATACATAACCACTTAAAGCTGTCCTTGCCATGCATTCTTATATCTTCACTTTGCTCATGTAATATATACTTACAAAAATAATGTTCAAACTCCCTTGTACTTTGAGTACTAAAACAAGTGTTCTTCATTTGTAGTCCAAATGCTTTTCAAATATAATTAAACATTCTTTAGAATACTGACATGTTTTAAAATTTTGCCACCTGTTTTTGTATTTCTACAAATAATCATGCTTCTTTACAATGTACCTGCTGCAACAGCCACGTATGAAGAAATGAAGCAAGGTCACAGGTAATGCCACCAGCAGATAAGGACCTTTAAAATGTGGGTTCCTCTTCAATCTTCTCCACGTGTTTTTTGGTCCCCATCTGTTTGTGCACGCTCTAGTCTCCTAGAATAAGTGTTCATTCTTCTTGGCTCTGCTGGCTGGTTCCACTTCTCTTCAAAGCCCTCCTAGTTACAAGGAATTAGGACCTCCAGCAAGCACATGGAGTCCTGCTAGAAAGCACCTGGTATTGTTCTGTCCTCTGCACTAACTGCTACCAAAAAGGCCCCAGGCCACCACGTGTTAGCTTTTCTCAAGCTCGGGGGGCAGGGAGAGAAAACGTTACCCACAAATAACCAGGCCCAGGTCTTTGTCAGTTGGTGGCTTTCTCTAGACCCGCCCACACTGGGAGGATACCAAGAATCCACCCCATAACTTCCTGTGCCTGAACTTCCTGGCAGTTGCAGACTTAGTCTTACCTCACCAGAGTCTAGCTCCTACATCTGGACCCCTCCTTTGTCCAGAGCTTCATAAGGTAGCTTCAGTTTGGCCTCATAAGGTAAAACTAAGATCCAACTCAGAGTCCGAGCCTGTTCAGCCTTCATAGAATGAACCTTTCCAATTTTCATCTTCTTGGAGATGAGGGCTTGGGGGCTTTTTCCAGAAATGTCCTCATGATGGCAGTGTTGCTCCTGGAATTATATCCAACACGGCCCCAAGTCTTCCTCTACCGCCCGTCTGATGTGAAAAAAAGTGACCAAGAGACAAAGGCACTTGGAAACATGGCTGATTTGTTTGTTGCCCAATTTGAAGAAAGTTGCTCACACTATTGTGATTTTGCTTTTGGTTTCCATCCAAAATCAAACTGGTACCGGAACCTATACTCTCATCAGGGGTCTTTTCAATTCAAGAACTCGATTTCTACTTACCAAGTCTTTGCAGTTCTGCTTTTTCCTCATTTATGGCATTTTATCCCCAGTGTTTTCTCATGGTACAAAATTGTCTTGGAGTATCAGAGGACACACTTTAGGGATCCAGACCTAAAGGGAAAATAAAATGGTTGTACTTAGGGTCTTGGAGAGGAGCAAATTCAGGCACCGGTACGATGTGGTTCTTGACTTGACTCACTTCCCAGATTCCCCCAGAGTCTTCCATTTTCTGACCTGGGCAGTAGCCCTGTGTGTTGGGGGAGAAGCAACTTTTTGTCTGGAACCCTAAGATAAGTGTCAAGATAGTTCTCAAGACTTCATGCTATATAGTGCCTACTTGGAGTGATACACATACTCAAATATGTATAAATTCCAGGCAGAGGATACTGATACAGACTCATGGTTTCATTCATTTAGGATTGGAACACGGGCACATTCCCATGTTATTATATGTCAATGACTTCCTGTGACTTTATTGTGTAAGTGCATGTCACTTAGAGATCAGTCTTACAGTGTTTTCTCATAAGTAGTTAAGATGTGGCGCTTGCAAAGGATTCAGGAGATAATCATGTGCCAATCAAGAGAAAAGCACTGTCATAAACAGTACCTATTAGTGCCAGTGATAAGCATTTGGATTATGTTTCAATATATACTTACAAACTCAATTTCAACATACTCATGCACTTATTTCAACATGTAGACACAACTTTTAGTGTCATACACAACAAGTTTACATCAAAATGAGATTTATACGTATGTCATGGTTTGGATCATATTTTCACTTCTGTTTTGTGGGCAGTTTGTCATTAGCGTGAAAATTTTGCAAGGCCTAAATTTCTAGTAAATAAAACATTGACAAAGACCTTCTTGATTGCTACAGTCAAAAATATTAGGGTCTCAGTGAAGAAATTTTCAGTTCGTAAAACATTTATTTAACAGCTAGAAATTTAATGTCTATGATGCCACCTCTTAAGTATCCTGATTCGAAGACCCACGTTTTCTAATCTTTATTATGCTAACCATGTATGTATAATCTAAAACAAATATTGAATCACGGTTATACACAAATATCGCAGAAAACAGGATTTTCCCTCCTCATAATTTAGTCTATACTTTTTTTTTTTTTTTTT
>CAUYQG010193589.1:0-10947 GCA_963574415.1 Tarsius wallacei
CTGCTGGGCTCAGGTGATCCTTCTGCCTCAGTCTTCCAAGTAGCTGGAACTATAGGCACACGTCACCACACCCGGCTATTTTTTTAAAAAAAATTATTGTAGAAATGAGGTCTCACCAAGTTGCCTAGGTTGGTCTCAAACCCAAGGGCTCAGGCAGTCCTCTCACCTGGGCCTCCCAAGTGCAGAATCTTGGGTCAAAGCTCTGATATTTGAAAGAACATGAATACTTTCTGGACTGGTGAGTAGGTTAGCTTGGTGTTCCCATGGAGGATAGAGGCTACCATATATGTTGCTTTATCTGTTTCTTTATTTTCCTCTATTTAATCCTACAGCCTTTTTTGTTTGTTCTTTTTTTTACCCAATTGCAATTTCTCATCCCTAAATTATTTCAGAGAATCTGATATCATTGGGTTCTGGAAATACTAGTGATGAGACAGAAATGTACGTATTAGCCATTTTCATGTTACCTAATTTGTAAGGCTGTAAGTTTCTTTTCTCCCCTCTCTCCCCTCTCCTTTCTCCTCTGTTTATTTATGTACATGAATGAATTATGCTTTGAGTTATCAGGTGATATGGGGACAGACTGCACAGGTTGGAATGTCTTTAAAGTGCAGAGATGCCACGGGCTGGGATCCTGGTAGGAGACAGCAGAAAATAGCAGCTATGTATGTATTTCCTACATAGTTTTCAGGGGCAGCGCAGTTGGGTCTCAAAAACATGATTATGCTTTTGCTTCAGGCAACCATTGTCTGGGTAAGCATAATCCTACAAACTCTTCAAGGCATTTATCTACCAGCAAGTTCTCCAACTGTCTTCTCCCCTGATAAAATACCAACATAAATGAGTAGTGGTAGAAATGAAGCCTTATTTCAAATGATGCAAACTGAACAAAGGGCCATATTTCAGCACAAGAAAACCCATTATCCATTTCTGAATCTAGAGCCTCACGATGGTCTCACAAAGAGTAAGATGAGCCTACCTCAGTGGCTCACACCTGTAATCCCAGTACTTTTAGGAGGCAGAGTTGAGAGAATCCCCCTAAGACAATAGGTTTGAGTCCAGCTTGGGAAACCTGACGAGACCTCATCTCTACAATAAATAAAAATTTAGCCAAGCGTGGTGGCACATGCCTGTGGTTCCAGCTACTTGAAAGGCTGAGGCAGATGGATCGCCTGAGCCCAGCAGGTTGAGGCTGTGGTGTCCGTGAGTGTGCCACTGCACTCCAGCCTGGGCAACAGAGTGAGATAATGACTCAAACAAACAAACAAACAAACAAACAAAAAAACCCGAAAAACAAAAAACAAAAAAGAAAACAAAGAGTAAGATGAAATGTAAAATAGAGATATTAGTTTTGTAAGGTTAAAGGAGGTACTGGAAGTAAAACTGCTATGTAAACTGTGAAGTGCTCTGCAACTCCAAAAATATTACTATCATTTTTTAATAACTAAAAGTCAATCACAATTGGAAAGAGAGAAGTATTTACTCTTATTTTGAGCAAATCACTTAGCTTCTCAGAGTCTTAGTTTTCTCATCTGTAACATGGGGTAATAATACCTACTTTGCAGAGTTGTCAAAATTATAATGTAAAAATTGCTAAGCATAGATCTTGGCATATAACTACCATCTATTGGTAGTTATATTTATTATGATTATAACAGACATTTCTAACCATCCACAATTTTAGAAAAATTCCACATAAAATTTTATTTTAAATTGTGCTAACAAAACAAGTACTTGTAATTAAAGCTATTTCTTGTATTCCAGGTGTTCAAAAAAAAATCAGAAAATGACTATGACTTTGCATTTCATATTTCAGTCAACATAGGGGATTTCCAAGAATCAAGTATAAACCTTTAAAGAATAAGAGGTGCATTGGAATGTCTGGAAGAATAAAACAAGAAAGAGAAGAAAAAAGAGTAACAGAAAACACAACTCTTTTAAGGCAACAGTCCAGGCCAAGTGGGTGATTTTCAGAATGATAATAAGCTCTCACCACCCCATGACTCAGGGCTGCTCCAACTTCATGCGCAGTGGGGAACCTTCTAGGCTTTTCAATATCAAATTGTACATGCAAGTTATTTGTAACAGAACATTGAAAAGTCAATGAAGGCAGACCTGGTAGGCAGCTACTGTCAGAAAACATCTGAATCAATAGGACACTATCAGAATTGTCTTTCCCAAGCAAAACACAAAACTGTATTAACCAAAAGCATGACAGCACTGTGAAATTTCCTCACTACACTAACTTAAAGTAACACAGACCTGGGGAAGCTGGCTTCAGCGCCTCACCCAACAGGTCAGAAAACAACAAAGAAATGTTATTATGAATCATATTGTTGAGGTGTACCTGAGAGATGTGATGCCTCTGAACAAGATGCAATGTCAGACACTTAAATCTTCAATCATTTCCATACTGCAAGAATACTGAAATAAGCTAGCATAAGCTAACAAAAGGATTCTTTTTCTTAAACTTATCTCTTTTTTTCCGTTTCTACTGTTACTCTTTTACTAAGTCTTCTACAGAATGGGAGAAAAAAATAAGAACAAAAATACTAAAACATTTGTTTTCTACTGCTTAGAGATAAACTTCAAACACTTTAATTTAACCTTCATGATCTCATTACAGCCTCAACCTTAACCAACTAACCATGCCACATACTTGACTAAATTCTTTATCAATTAAAATGAGAAGCCAGCATGAAATAAGTCATATGAGGTTCAGATGGGAGGGGCCTTTCCTTTGTAAAGGTTTTTAGGCAGGATTAAGCTGTGTTCACCTGCTGGCTTCGAAAGCACTTCTTATCTTCATACTATTGAGCTAAGATTAATTTTAAAATGGCCATCCATTCCACTGTCATGTGAGTTATTCAAGGGTAGAGACTGTCTTATTCATTCTTAGGGCCCAGCACCATGCATGGCGTGTTTGGGGAAGTATTGATGTTACGGAGCAAAAGCCTTATCTCTAGAAGTCCTGTTCTCAAATTCCAACTCTGCCAGTTATTAATGGTGAAAGTCACTTAACCTTTCTGACTTTCAGCTTCCTCACTTGTAAAATGGTGATGTTCACTTTTCAGTGTGAGGATTAGAGGATGAGAGGATAACATTTGGTTTTAGAAGACAAATACACATGAGGGTATGAGTGTGCATCTTGCATTCAATACCACATGTTCTCACTCATAAGCGGCCCCTGAACAATTATCATAATACTATAAGAAAGGCATTGGCAGTAGTGGGAAACTGCCAGGGGAGTGTGGGGGTGGGAGAGGGGCACATTTCATCATTAAGGATACCTGATCTCAAACCAGGTGAAGAGGGGACCAAAGTGAGACCCAAACTTTACCTGTACAGTGGCCAATTGTACATCTAACCTTGGATTGTATCCTACATCTTAAAAAAAATGTTAGCTATAAATTTTTTGCATGCACATGAGGAAAGCTTGTTGAAAATATTAAAGCATGAATAGATAATTTCCTTCTTGATTTAAGATTCAACCAGTAATTCTCGAACAATAATATTCTAGAATACACAGATTAGAAGTAAAATGGTAGTATTAGAAAAATTTGAAGGCTATAAATTTGCATTCCTATTTTTAATAAATGCTCCCTTCCCTATTATTCTATTTAATTTTAGGAAAATGGCAGTTTACAAAAATTCATAGCTGAACAAATTTTCTAAAGAACAGTCAATGCATAAAAACAGATAATCAAATGAAAACTGGCTAATTCCAGTCTAAGCAGTTAAAATGTGGCATATTTATGACTCATATTTCCTAAATTATCTTAAATCCATCTATTTCTTTTGCTAATTGCCTTAACTGAACTAGTTTTCCATGTTTAATTTTAGGGTTTATGATATAAAAAGAGATATCTTACAAACCATGAGCAACATTACATTTCTATAATTTGTATCTTATTCTCATATTAGGGAGTTGGCAAAAAGATTCCATTTCATACAATTATTCAATAAGTTATGAGAGGAATGGATAAACAAAATGTGATGTATACATACAATGAAATATTATTCAGTCTTGAAAAGCAAGAAAATTTTGGCACATGCTACAAGATAGATAAATCCTATACTAAATAAAATGAACTATTTACAAAAGGACAAATAACATATAGACCACTTATTTGAGGTGCCTAGAATAGTCAAGTTCATAGAGACTGAAAGTAGAACGGTGGTTGCCAGGGAGTGAGAGGAGGGGAAAAGGTGAATGGTTGTTTAACACATACGGAGTTTTAGTTTGGGAAGATGGAAAAGTTCTGGAGAGGGATGGTACTGATGGTTGCACAACAGTATGAATGTACTTCATACTACTGAGCTGTACACTTACAAATGGTTAAAACGGTAAAATTTATGTTATATATATTTTAATGCAACTAATGAATGTCAAATAATAAACTACAGATTTGGGCATATGACTAAAGATACAGTTCTTGAAAATAAAATCTTTTTGCTACAGGGACTTAGATTTTGTTTGGGGACATAGATTAATCTATCTTTTGTGAGAAAAAAATAAGAGAACACAGAACTTTTAATAAAGCTCCTGCCATGATAGATCAGGGTAAAAATTGTCACTTTGGTTCAAATAGCTTTGACAGCTACATTGTGTCCAGGGTCTTATATATGAAGATAATCTGTTGACCACGCTTGTAGAGGTCACTCTTATGCAAAGAGAAATTCATCAAATACCATTTCAAGGTAAACACATGAAACAATTTGCGTAGTGTCAAAGAGCACAGGTTTTAACATTATATAGACTTGGGTCTGCATCTGGCTCAAAATTTATAAGCTGTGTTATTTTGAACAAGCTAGTTTTTCTTTCAGAATCTCAGTCTCTTCATTTATGAAATATGAATATGAATATGCACTTCACAGGGATGAAATGACACGTGAAACACTCAGCAGAGAGTACGTCTTCAGTAAATGACATTCACTATTTCCATAAGTCCTGAATCAAAGGCGTTGGCTGCTGGGACCACCTGACAATATCCTTGCATGGCTAGGTGCAAAGGTCTGGCCTGGTCTCACCATGCCCCTTCCACAATCGTTGATGCCAACACAGAAAGAACACAGCATTTGTTGATCATTGCTAGTGGAGTTACTATTGAAAATATTTAAATCATATGCATAGCCAGAGTTAAAATGAAAATTGAAAAGTAAAAATTGAAGATTATTTTCTTCATTTGAGTTGTCAGGTATCAGTATGGCATAGATAATACAAATAAAATGATTTCCTTCATATAGAGGAAACACAAAAATTTACTTTATGAGCGGATGTTTTATATTTAAGGTATTTAAAGGAATTAAAATTAAAACATGGGTAAACAATATTCATTTACTTTTTACATTATTGAAAAAAAAAGAAACACAGTTCATCTCTAGCCTACTTAACACCTTATTAAAAAAGCTTCTATCACAAGCTTTGCAAAAGCCACTGGAAAAACATGTATGTATTAAAATAAAGGAACTATGGATTCCTAAGGACTGGAAAAAAATGTACCACTTCAAGGGCCATCAGAGCTGCTGCATCTAAGTCTGAAGTGCCCCTCCTATCTTAGTTCTTGTCCCCAAATATCTTCACCTATACTGCCTATGTTTATTATTCAAGGACCTCACACTGCCGAAAATTCTTTAAGTCATTTGTTTATTTAAGTAAACACTGCCTATGTTTATTACTCGAGGACCTCACACGACCGAAAATTCCTAAAGTTATTTGTGTATTTAAATAAACAATTATAGGATGAAGATGGAGTAAAGGGGAAACAGAGGAGACACAGGATGCAGACCTGATGTGAATAGTTTGACATGGCTTCTTTTTCTTTGAAGTTTCCCGATACCAGCTGTACTGAGGCATTTTGGTCAAGAGAAAAGTTGAGTTAGGAAATTTGAAGCCAAAACCATTTTAAAGAAAAAGCAGCTAGAAAATATCAGATGAGAAGCAGAATTATCTCAGGAATAAAAAGCAAAGGTGAGACAGAGAGAGAAGGCTGTGTGAAAAGCCATCTTTCGTTATTTTTAAAATTTTGGGCAGGGTCAATTGAGTATCAGGAAAAATGGAGATACATTTTGCTCCTTGCTTCCCTTTCACTCATACAGTCACCATAACCAATGTTATAGATATTGTGGTTCAGTGTAAGCTGTGGGTTTTCATGGGTTTGTTTGTACCACCAGTCTGGATAAATACCCATTTTATAAAATGGAAATAAAACATTTAAAGATAAATTTTGTTATATAACTGATTCATAAGTTGGGAACTGCCTGTATTTCTTCCATTCTTCCAGCTGTCTCAAAGACAAATCTATATATTATATACATTATATACATACTATGACATATGTAGTGCTCTAAGACATAATTTGGCGGTGTTAGGAAAACCTATTCTAAAATTAGAATGAAAATTTAAATACAAAAGAGAGGAAATTTCCAAGACTAAATAAATCCTTCATGGTACAAATATTATATACCTAAGAAAAAACAAATAACTTCCCTGGAAAAGTTATAGCAAATTTTTCAATGTTACATACAAATGTAAAATGAATAAGTCCTGAGCAACTTGCAAAATGGGTGCTAAGAATTATTTCCTAAAATACATTTCTGATTATTGAAAATTCACATAATATCACTTTTGAGGGTCATATGAGTTACAAACCAATGTATTTTGAGCATTTGTTTAGAAACATTTTTCCTTAGCCTAAAACATTTTTTACAAATTCACAAATATAGGCTTTGCCAGGATTCTTTTGAAAGTGGAAAATAAAAACAATAGCAGGATTAAGCTATTCATATTAACCATAAGAACAGGGGACATAAATTGCTCAAATGTACAATGGAGCATATGTTAAACCAGGTTTTTCATATTTCAGAATAAAAAAGAAATAAAACTGTCAGTATTTGTAATGATTAAATTCTAAGGGAAGGAGAAAAATGCTAAGCTATTCACCATGAATTACTGTCTGCTGAAATAGGAATGGTTATTGTTAAGATTGGGATATACTTACCATTAGAGGAAAAACAAGATTTGACATTAAAAGGAGAAGTGGTATTAGTATTGATATTCCATGTTATTATTATAAAAAGATTTTTATGGTACTTGCAAAAGAATAACTAAAAAAATCAAGCCACTTAAAATGGTAAATACATTTTCATCAGAAGATAATTAATTGAAGTACTAAAATGAGGAAGAACTCATAAAACATCTTTGCTATGAGAGGGAGAGTTGGATTAAGCAAATACTTAGGTTATCTAACTCTTTAGATCACACACACATATATACATATCAACTATAAACATCATCCTAATGAGTTATGTTAAAATAAAATTTTAGACAAGTAACGATTAGTCAAATAATTACTTACAAAGATTTTCATTAGAGTTTTGGTTGAAGGAAGTTTGCATTTGGAAAAGAGATTTAACAGTTCTGAGACACTCATTTATTTTATATCAGTATGTTCAGTTAATAGGGCAGATAGAAAAGAATGGGAAGTGATTAATTAGGACAGATTATTTTCTCAGTTCTGCCACTAGATATGGGAGTTTAGGTAATGACTTGACCTGTCAGTTTCTCTATAAATGATAAAATTAGAAGTGGTAATCTCTATAAAATGAAAATATTAGAACAGATAATATCTAAATTTTCTCATAGATTTATGTCATTATTATACCCATATATACACATGCAAGATTATACTTTTTGATTATGCAAAGTTGTTACCTCTAATAGAGAAATGTTGACTAAATAAAACGTGTGAGGAGCATTCACAAATAATATTTATTCTCCAGTGAGTCACAAGATGTTGTATTGGCTATGATCTGCTTTCTATTAGAAGCATTCTTACTGAAAACTTCTAGCTCTATTAGTTTGCCAGTCAAGCTAGGTTGTTAATAATTGTCACACCTTGAGTGAGAACATCAACTCTCAGTTGTATTTAAAGAGGTTTAGTAAATCTAGGATAAAATGAATAGTTTCCAAGAAGGATGCCCAATCATCTGAATTATTTTTAAAATACGTTCTCTATTATTATTATCCAGTGTAATCAGAGTCCACAAAGAGCAGACTCATGAAGTTCTTGAAAGTGCTACTGAGTGCTCAGCAATCATGAGAAAAATAAATACAGCTGACCCTTGGACAGCAAGGGTTTTTACTGTGCATGTCCATGTATATACATATTTTCTTTTGTCTTTGCTACCGCTGAGACAGGAAGACTAACTCCACCCCTTCCTCCTCCTCCTCAGCCTACTTAACATGAAGACAACAACAATGAAGACCTTTATGATGATATACTTCGATTTAATAAATAATAAATATTTTTTCTCATCCTTATGATTTTTAATACATTTTCTTTACTCTAGCTTACTTTATTGTAAGAAGACAGCACATAATACTTATGAGATAAAAATGTGAATTAATTAGTAGTTAATGTCATTTGGTAAGACTTCAAGTGTTACAATAACATATTAGCAGTAAGAGTTTGGAGAATCAAAGTTAGACATGGAATTTTGGACTGTGTGTGGAATTCTGGACTGCTCAAGGGTCAACTTTATTTTAAAATACATTTTTCAATGTTCTTTTCTTTTTATACTCTTATAAGAATATATTGTATATGCTTATCTTTTATCTGATGTTTCTTATCTTTCTTAAGCTCAAAAACCTTTTATGAGTTATAAATGCAATGAGCTTTAAACTTCTTTAGTAATACTTCAGTCAATTACAAACTTGTTCTTAAGTTCTGGGTTTAAAAGCAAAATTATAGAGCTTTCCTATGCTAGAATCTTTCATTCATAAAGTTTTGATTTGAATACAATTTATAAAATCCCATTCATTATTCATGGACTAGCAACACAGGCATAGTCTATAGATAAAGACAAGAAAATAGTCACTGTTTTATTTAGTATATTCATCTGATACCATGTTCTATTCCATGTATTGGTCACCCTAACTCATGAACTCTTTGGAGGCTAAGATATATTAAGACTCTTATGTTTTGACAATTTTATTTATTTGAGTATTTCTCTTCATAAATATTTGTTTAAAGAATAAGCTATACTTTTTATTATATGGACTTGAATTACAAATCATTTTTCTTTGTATGTTATTTATGAGTTATTTAGCATATAATTGTTAAATAATAGACAAAATCTGAGAAGAAAAACTGCTCCAAACTACACACACACACACACACACACACACACACACACACACACACACAAAATGCACCCAAAAGAGGTACAATTTCTTCCTTGGAAACATGTTGTTATTTTTTCTAAAATTACTCCAAATGAACAGAGATCTCATTACTCAAATGCAATCTCTCCAATGTATGCCACACTAAACCATATTTCATTACAATAATGAAAATTATAGTTCAAGTCAAAGAACTTTATATAGGTCACATCTGAGTAACAGACCAAGTAACTTATATGTAAATCAGAGCAGGAAAACAGTCGTTGATGGCTTTTCACACTGAAATTATACTTCAGGGGCTTAAGAAAATGTGAGAGGTATGGTAGATATTATCTGGCTCTTACATAAAGGGCTTAAAACAAATATGCCTAGTTTTGACATTTAAAAATTTAACCACTTACCAATAAATAATGCACAGAATTGAAATTATGTTTAAAACTGAGTTATACACATAAAAACAAAGTCTTAAGACTCTAATCTTCTAGGTGCTGAGAAATGTTTAAGCTTTGGTTGAATGACTTAGTTGATTGTTGGATTAGTAAGATGATGGGGAAAAAAATCTATGCCAAAGAGAAATTTCTTATTTATTTTAGATCTTATAACTCACTCAGAATGGCAAAGTTTTAAAAATGGTTATATATGATAGAAAAGTCTGATTCTTAAATTATCCTTGTACCTAGGACTATGTACACATGCCCATAACCTGCTCTGAAAATTCATAATAGCCTTTCATGTATTTAGAGCTTATTTTCAAAATCAAGGAATTGTTTTATAAAGTGTAAAACTTTTGAAGTATGAATTTTATACATTTTTGTTTTAAAAATTTTAAATGCATGGTCATTCATTACTACAGGAAAAGTAAGCGGTGGAATGCTTTGTGTAAAGTTAAGCAGCAAGTGAATAATCTTCAGATGGGCAAGTAAAAGAAACATGTGTTTCCCCCTGACCCTCTCAAAAATAAATAAAATGGACTTCAGATAATTCCGTTTATAGCATCATGACCATGATTAATCATACCGAATCATTTAAAATTCAGATGTGATTTATACATTAAAGTTCTTAGGGGCCTAGAAAATTTTATTATGTAATTTGTATATATCTTAGAACAACTATTTATAAATTTCTACATTTAAATGAAATATAACAGTTTTTTGAACTTTATTTTGATATATATCAAGGTACAGCCTTTTCATTTTGCCAGTTTACTAGATTTTACTCTAATATTTTTGTTGGAAACTTTAGAGAACTGCATTTTCAAACTAAATGATATTAAAAGGAATAAAACGTGTCATCAGCATGGATTTTGCTTTTCCATCTTTATTTTACTGTTCTTGATATTCACACATTCAAAATTTATAATTTCTTGTATTTTTGAATTTTTATTATGTTACCAATTCCACCACAAAAATGGCATCAAGATGTGTTTAATTTTGCTTAATTGAAACATATTAAAGAAAATTATTATTACTATCAAATAATAGTCAAACAAATAAATACATTTTGTGGTTAAGCTGTGAGAAGACTAGAAGCTATGAGAAGATTTTATTATGCAGCCACAAAAAAGGACAAAATTATGAACTTCACAGCAACTTGGATGGACTTAGAATCTGTAATACCGAGTAATCTATCACAGAAACAAAGAACTGAGTATCACATGTTCTCACTCATAAGTGGACCTTGAACAATTATTGTAATACTATAGGAAAAGGATTGGCAGTAGTGGGTAACTGCCCAGAGGGAGGGGAGAGTGGGACTGGCAGTAG
>CAUYQG010193592.1:0-10199 GCA_963574415.1 Tarsius wallacei
TTGGTTGTGCAATTCCTCTAAGAATGTAATTTTTAAAGGTGGCAATAAGAATAGTTAACCTTGATGAGTTAGTTAAAGGCAATAACATGCTATTCAGGAAGAAGGGAAACATTAGAATGCTTGTACAATGTGTAAAAAAAAGTCCCTAGGGAAAGCACAGATGTGGAATACTTATGGTCTAGGTTATGTTTAAAAAACAAGCTAACAAAAGTCAAATGATTGCACAATTATAAAACCTGCCTCATGCTGCTCAGAGATATCTACACATTTTCCTTTAAACCATTTTTTCTGAAGAATTTTTGCATGATTTTAAAATTACGGCTATTTGAATAGTTTCCTTTGACTCGTGTTTTAAAATAGTAAATTTGAACTAATGGCTTTTGATATACTTTTTAGAACTCGGGCAAATCTAGTGCTTGGTCATCATTTATAATTTTCTGATCAAACCGAGACACACTTCCTGGAGATAACAGATTGAACCTGTCTACAGAGGTAGGTGAGCTGGCAGAGGTTGGGCCTCCCTGGAGGGCCAGGCTCCTCACGGGCCCACTGCCAGCCCCATGGCTCTGTCCTGAAGCTGCTCAGTTGGGGACCTCCCAACGGGCCTTCTTTGAGAGCCTCTTCAAGACCCCTTCAGAGGCTAGGATACGACAGGGACCCCTTGGCTCTCAGGACCATAAATTGGGGCACCTCGCCTTAGGGCTCCCTCTTCAGTGTAACAATTCACCCTCCCTGGTCTGCGCAGACACACAGGACCCTCATCCACCTCTGTTCTGTGGGAAAATGAAGCCAAGTACTCTACTTGGGCTTATTGCCTTGTTTGTTACCAGTGCAGCAGGGGAAGGATGGCTCAGTGGCAGCTTCCACCATGGTCTGCCATCTCACTCACCACTGTGACTTCCGGAGGTTGCTCTGAAGCCATGAGGCTGGATGACAAGATGACAGTGGTTGGGAACGTTTATGGAAGGAGGGACTGGGGGCAGGGTGTGCGGGCAGAGCACTGGGGAGAGGCTTGGGGGAAGGGCAGGATCCTTCATGAGATGGCCAAGGGCCTCACACGACCTCTCAGACGACGGAAGAAGGGACGCAGCGAGCAGGATACAACCGTTGCCTCTGCGATGGCTGCTGGAATGGCTAGTGAGGCTGGGTGAAGCTTCAGCACTGGACATGGCAGGGAGGCCATCGGTGCCCTGGGGAGAGGCCTTGTGCAGAGGTGAGGCTCCCAGAGGCAGATTGGAGCGGGCAAAAGGGGGCTACATGGAGACAAATCACTAACAGCTGGCATGGTGCTTCTGAGAAGTTTACTACATCGTGTAAACTTAGAATTACGAGAACAGTATGCATTTGGAGAGGAGACTTCATTTCTTCCCAAGGGTTACAGCCTGCAAGTGGCCATCCTTGACAGGCTAGGAAGTGTAGTCTCCTGCAGAGACAGAAGGCGGGCACTTCAAGGGAGGGAAGGGTGAGGCAGAATGGCGAATGGGTTGGCCAGGTATTCCTAGCCAGAAGAGAAGGCTGTGACCCACATCAGGGTGGCAGTATGGCTTCTGAGAACTGGAAAAATGGTGGGCATAATTCCAATGCTGAGTGAATAGATTGTCCTGATGGATTTTGCATGGGTGGGAAAACAAGAAAAAGTCATCACCGTCACTACAGATTTTGGCTTTAATCACTGGAAAATTACTGCCACATTCCACAGGTTATGTACAGTAAAATGTTATATAATTGTTATAAAGTAAAATAAGAAGCATTATAAGCAATTAAAATTAGATTTGTGGTATTTAATTATTTTATTAATTTTGTGTAGAGCAATGTAACTTAATTTTGCTAACATCTGACCTCTGAAACGGATGCAATTTAAAACTTCTTGAGATTCCAAACAGATTATAATATTCTCTTGTGATTATCGGGTAAAGACAATCCAGTTTTTGTCTCTGAGTCAACTTGGGGAATTTAGAGTCTATCCTACTCAGTGATCCATCCCAGAAACAAAGAACTGAGAACCACATGTTCTCACTCATCAGCAGACCCTAAACATTTACCATAATACTCTAAGAAAGGGATTGGCAGGAGTGGGCCCTTGCCAGGGGAATGGGGGGCACATAGCATCCATAAGGGTACTTGATCTCAGACCAGGTGAAGTGGGGACCAAAGGGAAGCCCAAACTTTACCTGTACACTGATCACTTGTATGCCTAATTCTCAATTATATCCCACACCTTTAAAATAATTTTTTTTTTGAGTTGGAGTCTCACTCTGTCACCCAGACTGGAGGGCAGTGGCCGTTCCCGGCCACTGCAGCCTCGACCTGCTGGGCTCCGGTGATCCTTTCGCCTCAGCCTTCCAAGTAGCTGGAACTACAGGTGTGCGCTACAAAGCCTGGCTACTTTTTTTGATTTATTGTAGAGATGAGGTCTTGCCAAGTTGCCCAGGCAGGTCTCGAACCCACGGGCTCAGGCAATTCACTCACCTTGGCCTCCCAAGGAGCGGGATTACAGGCTGAGCCACCGAGCCCGGTCCAAAATAAATTTTTTAAAAAGATAGTTGGTGTATTATTTCAGCTGGATTGGCTACAAAGATCTATGAACAATGAAGGTCATTTTTCCAGTTTATCTGTAGAAAAAAATACCTTTTTAGAGCATATATATTAGGTGTATTTTTAGAATGCTAAGATAATTCTTTTTTTTGGTATATATTTTTCTTTTTTTATATTAAACATATTTTTTATTTTAAAATTGTGGGGTACAGTTAAGGGTTAGGTATACAAATATGCATTGTTCAGGCACCCTTGTTGATAAGGGGTGTCCCCCCTGTCCCCAGACAGATATTGACTACCATTAATCCCACCACCCTTGCCCTCCCTGCCCTCCCCCCATAGATTCCCACCACTGTCGATCCTTTTCTTACAGTATTACAATAGATGTTCAAGGTCAACTTATGAGTGAGAACATGTGATACTCAGGTCTTTGTTGCTGTGAAAGATTGCTCAGTATTATAGACTCTAGTTCTTAAAAATTTATGCACAACATGAAATGGTAGCTTGCAATTTTTGAGAATACTGTTAAATGAACAGAGACTTCTTCATGGTGCAAATGTATTTTAATCCACCAGGGTAAATTTGTTGATGCCAACTTCAGTGAAAGGACAGAATTCCAGTTCATAGCTCATCAAGCAAGGGATTTTATATAAGGGTATCTCTACTAAAATCAAGGTGGAGGATCCTAGCAATATATCCTCTGGTTTAAAGGTATTTTTGGTTTAAAATGTTAATAACACACCCAATTTAAACTTGAGTGAACAATATCTTATTATTAGGATGTGCTGTGGTTTGAATGTTTGTGTTCCCCAAAATGCATGTGTTAAAGTCCTAGCCCCCAAGGTGATGGTATTAAGAAATGAGGCCTTTGGGAGATGATTGGGTCGTGAGGGTGGATCCCTCGTGATGGGATGAGTGCCTTTATGGAAGGGACTCCAGAGGTCTCCCCACCCCTCACTCCACATGAGGACACAGCAAGAAGACAAGGTCTGTGGACCAGGAAGGTGACCCTCACCAGACTGCAAGTCTGCTGAAGCCTTAACCTTGGACTTCCGGCCCCCAGAGCTACGAGAAGTACATATCTGTTGTTGACAAGCCACCGAGTCTGTGTCATCCTGACGCAGCAACCTGGGGGAATAAGATGGCATATTCCAGCACTTGTGGAACTGGATTCTCACTGCATGCTGGTCACTCGGGGCTCACGGTTTTAGGAACATTGCCTCCTGCTGACCCTTCCTGTCCACCATCCACCATCATGAGTAGAGGCAGACTGGTACACCATGACATTTAGAAAGGCCGACAAGCCTTTCTATTGGAAAAGAAAATAGCATTCCCTACAATACAAAATCAGATTTCCTGTGGATTTTGCAATCAGTGAGGGTACCCTGAGTAAAACTGTCCTTGGTAAGAGTCCTGTCTCCTGGACATAAAGCTGTCCTTACAAGCAGACTCACTCTAAACTAAAGTGTGCATATTCAACTATACAAGGGAGACCAAACCCAGAATTCATTTACGAAAGAATTGTGTCTTTATTCCGGCATGTTTAAACCTCAGTCACCTTCAAAGTCCTCTCTATTTGATGTAATACACCCATCGAGACACTTTTTCCACTGCTCAGGACAGTTTTTGAGCTCGTCAGTTTTGATGCCTTTCAGGGCTTCTGCCGTTTGTTTTTTGTTTCACCTCTTCCTCAGGGCAAAACGTTTCCTTGTGAGGACTATATTTTTTAACTCAGGGAAACAACAACAACAAAATGGTTCAGAATGAGAGTGAGTAAATAGGGAGGGTAGGGTCGAGGGTCAAGCCACTTTTGGTCAAAAACTGCTGAACACTCAGCGTAGTCTGAATCACTCATCATGAAATGGGCAGACGTGTTGAAAGACTCTCAAAAATAGTACTGAAGCCGAATGCAGCCTCTCACAACAACACTAGCTGGTACACGGGTGCTGATGGATTCCGAGAACATTAGCGGGGAAACCTGTAACTATAAGGAATCTGCCCTCCAAAAAATCATTCTGGGTTTTTTGGGGTGCACTCTCATATACTCTTTCAGAGAAAGCACAGCTCAGCCCATCCAGAGGGCACCTTTCCCGCAGGCTCTGTCCGAACCCTGCTTTTCAGGGACGCTTCTCAGCAAAATCCCATCTCCAGCCTCGTGTACTCACCCGACACACACGCTCGCCCGGACAGTCCTCATTCCAAGTCCACCATTTCTAAGGATTCCTTGAATGCCCACCTGATGCTCTGTCCCCCGGTCAGTGGACTGTCTCCACCCAGCACTCGTCTGCTTTGCGGGAGCGTCAGGAAGCCTCTCCCAACACACATCCTCCCGGACTGGTCGCCCCAAGTCCCCGCTGGGACAGAGGTTCCACAGCAGCCAGTGCCTCTGTGCATTCTACTCTCCAACTCCTCAGCCCAACACATGGCCAAGGCTCCAGGTACGCTGTGGGATAGGTGAGGATTCTTGCCTGATGACAGGTGGCATGGGCTTGTGATGGCCTACACACACATTTCTCCACCGGAATGCAGAGAAAAGGCACAGGTTTCGTCAACTGCCATACCTTTCACACCTATCGACGAGCCTGGAATGCTTCTCAAAGGAGCAATGAATCAATGAAATTCGAATTCCAGCCAGTGTTGGTGAGGAGTTTCCTTGGGAGTCAGCATGGGCTCAGGGATTATTGAAGCTGGTTGCTCTTTTGCTGTGTAGATAAGACTGGATCAGTACAAAACTCAAAAGTCCAAAGCACTTACTTTTAGCCATTAGGAATTAAATGATCTTCTGCACTAAGTTTTTTATACACTTCCATGGCATTCTCTGTTGAGAGGTGCTAGACACATCCCATACCCTCTAATATTCTGGTTCTATAATATTCTATTATAGAACCGTATTCTAATATACGGTTGTAGATGGCAGAAGTTGGTTCTGCTGGTGATAACAGTTGATTTTCCTTTCAAGCATGGTCTGAAAAATTATTTATGCCCAGGGTAGGATCAGGAGGTCAGTGACCGAGTTGCTAAACAAGGAAGGGAATCCTTACCACAGAGAATGCCATGGCCACACACCATCACCACAACACCTGGGTCAATACAGAAAAACACTATCTGGGGACTTCATTGTCTAGTATTGAGAGACGGGCTTTCACTCCTCCCAAGCTGGGAAACGTTTTGAATCCTGATGGAAGCAGCACTCACCACTCATTGCGCCAAGGAGGGATGGTGGCCTGGGGACACAGCAGATTCTGAAATCCAAAGGAAGGATTTTACACAAAAACTGAGTTGCATTTTTAAATAAATCTTCCCCTCGTTTTGGTGAGAAGAGCAACTGGGCAGGAGAGAAATCGAGAGAATAGAAATTAATCAAACAAACAAGTTGGTAATTCTTCTTGGGCACTACTGGGTGAGAGCTCTGCAAACCGTTCACAGTAGCAGAATGGATACCCAGCGTGCCTGCCTGACCCTTTGCACATGGGTTTGGGAACAGGCTGAACTGATAGGGTGAGGGTGGCAGGGAGCCCTCTCTCCACCACCGATCATATAATTAGAGCAGATCCTTTCTCTAGACTGAAATGTAACTGTTGACAGGTACTCATATCAAAGCCAATGTCAAGATGCATAATGTTGAGGGATTATTGTTCTAGCTATCACAACTTCCCTCAGTAATTCTGTCAAATTTTGATGAGTGATTACACAAAAATAGATAATATAAACTCGGGTTGAATCATGCCTCTGGATAATTGCATTGTCATATTAAACTATTAAAACTCCCGAATTATTATTTGCACATTTTCTTGGACACCCAAAAGATAATCCCATCACAGAATCTAGACGGAGTGAGGCTGTTATCGGCATGCATTGAGTTTCTATCATGCCCTGGGCTGTCATGGGCAAAGAAGACACTGAATGCCTCACAGACACGCACGTGTCCTAGAACGCCAAGGCAAGCAGGGCCCAGGCAGCACTGAAACGTCAACACAGAGTGTATCTCTGGCATTAAAAAGTACACTTAGGCCTGTCATTTAAGAAAAAACTGAAAATCATGTTTACATTGAAAAGTATTCTTACACTGTAAAATTGCATTTCACAGACCCTAATGTGTTGTACTTCACTGAATCTGAAAGGATGCATATGATCCTTTTCAAAAATAACTTCATTCATTCATTCATGCAAAATATTTATTAGAAATGACAGAGTATAGTTAGAATGCTGTGAATGTAGAGATGCTTTGCTATTGAACTGTTAAGAAAAAGCCCAGTGGTATTTTTTTTCCTTTTTTATTGACATTTCTTTCTGAAACCTCTGCAATTATGCATGTGAGTGTACTATTTATGTTTATGGTGTGCGTGTATATGTATAGGGGTGTGTGTGAGTGTGTGTGTGTGTGTGTGTGTGTGGTGTATATGAATAGGTGTATGTGAGTGTACAAGTGGAATATGTGGTGTGGAGTGCAGGGCTTGAATGTGTGCACCTGTGTGTGCCTGAGTTTGTGTGTGTGAATGTGTGTGGGTGTAATGTGTGGTGTGCGGTGTGGTGTCTAGATGTGTGCACACCTGTGTGCATGTGTTTGGGTCTGTGTGTGCGGTGCCTGTGTGTGTGTGGTGTGTGTGATGGAACAGGCTGTGGGATGGACTCCTGTGTGTGAGCCTGACCGTGAATCCTCCCTCCCTCCCTCGCCAGGCTCTGGAGCCACCCTCGGAGGCAGAGCCTGGGTACTTGGCCCAGAGAACAGGCCCATGGGAGGCCCTTGGACCCACCAGCAGGGACACCTCCCCCGCAGAAGCAGCCGCTGCATCTGACTGTCTCACATCTCCCAAATCTCCTCACGTCCAACTAAGTGGCCACGTGGAGCCTCCCTTTCCGCCACCCTCTGGTCCTCCTTCCTTCTCTGTGGACGTGTGTGTGTCTCTCTAACCCTGAAGAAGCGGTCATCCTTGCCGGTCTGTTCACTGGAGTTCAGGCCCTGGGCTCAGCAGGTGCTTGTTCTTGAAACTTGGTCTTTTAGATCCGCATGGGGCCAGGCCCTGGGGCATGTTCGGCACCTGTCAGGCTGGGCTCGCCCTTCCAGACAGCTCACGACCTTGGGCCTCTTCCCTGGGAACTGCTGAGGGAAAGTCGAGGCTCCTGCAAGCCCTGCCCTTGTGCAGAGGGTCACGGAGGCCCCCTGGCCTCTCAGGGGACTCTGGTCATATCCAAGTGGGTCCAAGAGTGAAACTACAGGGACCCTCCCACAACCCATCCTGAGGCCCGATTTCACTGGCAGCCGCCCTGGTATGATTTTTGCCCCAAGAATTTTTCTTTGAGGGAGAGACTGAGCGGCAGGCGAAAGAAATGTTCAAACCAAGCAGGTGAATACAATTTCTTTTCTTTTTATTTCAGATGACTGTAAATAAAAATATGTTTATCTCAGTAATGCTGTTTGATCTAAACATGTAGAACATTCCATGGGAAAAACAAATAAATGAATCAAACCTAAGTTAGAGACACGGAAAATTGGAAAATATAGCTCAGGTGAACAATTAGTAAATATTTACTTGGGTAATAACATGTCCCTGTTCTTCACACTGGCAGCAATTCACCAGGAAAGCGCTATAAGCCTCCCAGCAGCCTCGCACGGGGCAGTACAACCCACCTTGGAAAATGTCAGCCTTCCTTTCACTTGGAATTGCGTTTCCTTTCTCCACCTTCTTCACACCCCTTCCCACCTCATGTGCTTTCTCCAAGGTCTATTTCTCCCTCTTTTGTGGTGGTGAAGTCAGGGATGTCCAACTTATTGGCTTCCCTGGGCCGCATCAAGTAAAGAGGAACTGTCTAGGGCTGTGCACACATCATATAGTTAGTGTATATACGTGATTTGACTTTTTTATATTTTACATTAGACAGTTTAGAAAAATGAGAACAATATAAAACTAGTGGGAAATTTGACCTTGTTTTTGTAAAACTAACCACTCCATGTCTGGCTCATTGGACGTGGTTGCAATTCTTCATGAGTTCTCAAGGTGCTCGTCAGAAATGTTTGTGTGAATTTTGCCATGGTGTGATTCATCACTGAAAACAGCTGCTCACAAATGCAAGTGCTACCAAAAAGTGATGTCATGAATAGGGCGTGGCTGTGAGCTTCCAAAATGAAACCACGCATGGTAAGTTAAAAAGTAAGCGCTAAAAGACACAGGATGCCACGCAAAAACTTTTATGGGCCCACATTCCTAGCTGTCCCAGGTCCATGCAGCCTGTGGGCCATGGTTTGGACATGCCTGGATCAAGTGAAGTTTTGACCTGTCTGACCCAGATGTGGAGAAAAGTGCATTTGGAAACTTACTCTAAGCACTCCCTCTCATCACTAGACTGAGACATGCATTGTGACTACTGTCCATCCTGTTTTCAGATCAGTTGGTTTATAGGAATGTGTATTTGTCTGCCAACTTAAATATTATTGCTTGTTCCTGAAATAACAAGAAAGAAAACCATACGTCCAAATGCTTCAGAAATGGTTCCTTGTTCAATCGAAGTATCTTGAGCAACATATGTGTGTTTAATCTTTATTAAGTGAGAGCTAGGGTTAACATTTTTTATGGTGCCTTCGCAGATTGGAGTTTTCCAAATAGGAACAACTTGTGTTGTCATAATCTATCTCTTTTGGTGTAGGAAATATTCCTGCTAGGAAAATACAGGGTTAGCACTCTACTTAGTGCAGCCTGAGTGTGCCATGGATGTGTTTAAAGAAAACACAAGTGGTAGAAAATCACTAATTATTATGCAAGCGTGTGGGAAAAATCAAACTCACAAACACACATAGACACACACAATAATCTCATTTGAGAAAATTTTTAAGCATGCACTTATATCAAGCTCTCTAATGAGGAAAATGGCTTTATGAAATCAAACTCATGGAAATATGACTTTCACATAAGAGTAAAAACATATCTATGTTTACTCAGGGAAGATGACAGATTAGTTTAAATTAGAACTCATTTCTTTAACTCTCCAATTTCTTAATGGTTGTACATTTCTTTAAACATAACATCCTGGACTGCAAAATCATGATTGACTTCACATACACACTTCTGCCTTATAACTGCCCCGAGTCTTTCAAGTACTGAAAATCTTAGTTTTGGACACATAAAACGACCAGCCACCTTCGTAACAAAAGTGTTGACATATGTGGGCACTGAAATCCATTCGTGTCCAAAAACGGTGTGCGAGGTACAATCAGGTTTGTGAACAATCCTAGAGAAAGGGCCACATACTTCCTTGCTGCAGGGCCTTATGGTCACCCTCGAAGAACTCCCCTTGGGAAGCGATGTGCTGAAGCCAGGTGACCGGAGGGACATGCAGCCATGAGGTATGCAGCCCTTTCTCGAGGACGAGTTTGTGAACCTCATTGTCGCGATTCATGTTTACATGCGAGTGTAAATTTAGAGAAGTGACAGGTGAGGAAACCGCCTCCAGGATACCAGGGCTTGCCTCTAGGGAGGGCCTTGAGTGTGGGGGACCATGTCGCCTTCGCTGATTTTTGATTGATCGGATTACTCCCCAGTGGGAACACATTTGTGCATGATTTTTCTTTTCCTTTTTAACACACATTTCTATTTTATTACGGAAAAGGTGAAAATGCCACCTTCACAACAGCAACCAGTAAAATTTATCCCAAAAATAACTCGGTACAA